>MJHO01000226.1:0-129135 GCA_002076135.1 Xerophyta viscosa | reverse complement strand
TTAAAACAACAAAAACATGCCATAATCCTTCTGTTTTACCTTGGAAATTTCTAAGATGTTCAACTTCAAAATCCTCTGGATATAATACCTGTAATTCAAAAGACAAAATGCGCCAAGGGAAGTAAATTCCCTGGATATTTCTTTCAAAACAATTAGCTAGATAAAGTTCATCCACGGAGAATGCCAATACAAAGAAAAATATGCACTCTAGAAAATTATGCTTGAAAAAAGAATTAGGATATCGCTAAATGACATTTCGATTGGTTTCTTTTGGTTTCAATGCATGGACAGAAAATAAAGCTAAATTTAGACTGCTTTCCTGCTCCCATGACCAAATTAGCTTCCCTTCGCTAATTTTAGAAAGATTTCGTTTGTGATCTTGCCTAGGAATTAAAGCTTTGTGGACATCAACAATCATGAATAGTGCACCATTATTTCAGGTAACCAAGAAGTATCATATAACATGGCATGTACCAAAAACAAATAAATCTCCTTCAAATATCAAGTCATTCCAGCAATGGTTATCCTCCTCTGATCAAAATAAAAACAAGCGATGAAAGATGTGAATCATACCAATACGGAAACAAAAATATTTGCAGCAATCGATCTCGTTTGTGCAGCTACTAAGACGATGAACGGTAAATTTTTATCTGCATTTTCTTTTCTTTTTTTCCCCTTTCATGTTTTCAAGAAGATCTTTCTCTGGAAGGGAAATGGTCACAAAACAGTGTTTTATTGCCATCGGTAACGCGAGAAGAAATCCCTTGATCTTGAGCAAACAATGGTGATCTGCAGTGCTAAAAAGGAGTTGCAAAGCTTATTAACTTCTGATTGAATTTCAACAAGAACAATAAACTCTTCGAAGAAGCTCTTATGTTATATTTCCAAGTAACAAAACTGTTTGTCATCGTATATCTCAGCTACAGAGAAAAAAAAATCTAAAAAATAAATTATATAAAAAAAAAAACCGGAGGAACACAAGATTTTTGAAGTTTGAATACTAACTGCCAGATTTTAGTGTGACTATTTGAAAAACAAAAATAGCAGTTTCATGCTAACAGAATCACTGCTCAGTAGAATACCCAGTAATCGGAGGCAGCTGCTTGAGCGGCGGCTGTGGTAGCCCCAGAGCCATCGGCGTCCATTCCATAACGTACCTCAGTTAATCCCTTGCTGAAGGTTTCTGGAAGTTTCCAGAAGCTTCTCTATACGTCAGTTAATCGCTGTCTGAAACTTCTAGATCACCGCCGTCCCTGCCGCAGACAACGGCGGCAACAATGCCAGTGCAATTACCGTCATAACTGCTCGATTGTTTATGCCGAATAACCTGTCCGACACTAACATGTTTTGAAAAGCCGTTAAAGTTTATGCTATTACGTGACTGCCATCTCCTTCTAGTTTAATTTCAGATATCCTGCAATTGGCGATACTGTTCCCTAATTTGATTTTTGCAGTGTCTTAAGGATGGCGGCGGAGATTGAAGCCCGCTGCTGGCGGCGGTGGAGGAACTCGTGAAGATGGATCTCGCTAACGGCGATGATGAGTTTGAAGAGTTCTAGACTGATGATAGTTTGTTGGGTAGTTAGTTGGAGGTGAGAAGTATTTTTTCTTTTATATTATACTAGTAGACGATACATCACAATAGCGTATAAAAAATAATAATATTAAAAATAAAATTAATTGAATATATAAATTATAATTATAAAAATTAAAATTTCACAATCATATAAATATTTTAACTAAAAAATAGAATATTAACAACAGGAAAGAGAACTAATTTATATTAAGATAACTAATTTATATACATTATAATTTACTTTAGTAGTTAACAAATTTATATTAAGATAAAGATACCACAAAACAAATTTACCTCTTACGCTTAAATATTATATAAATATAAATATAAATATAAATAATAAATAATAAATAATAGGTAACTAATTTATATTAAGATAAAGACACCACCAATTTTACGCCTAGATATTATAGATAACTGACAAATATCAAGTACTAAATTGAATATAATTAATTCGCTGAAAATCAACAGAAAAGAAAACTAAAATACAAAGGACAAAATTAATAACCCACGGGTGAGGTCAGCGATGACATAACCAATCGGATGGTTATCTGGTCATGAAAAGTGATTTTAAAATAAAAAATTCCATGAAAAGCCAAGCAAACATCTAAAGAAGCCAAGCAAACACCAAGCCGTTCATGTTGCGATAATTTATGTTTTACATTGGCAAGTGAAACCCCTCATTTCCCCTTTGAACAACTCTAACCTCCAAACTTTTTTGTAATATTCGGTTCGTATCCTTATGCAAGATCCTAATGCTAAGCCTCTGTCTATAACTCTTTTCATCTGATCGTAATGGTGCTTACATGCACGTTACCGTCAACACAACATCCGTAAAATCGTGTGATCATGAAAGCATGAAAGTCAGTTTTAAAAAAAAAAGTTCCTAAACCTCCATCTATCTACTGCAACACCCGATCAATCCCTAATCTCTAAACCGAATATCAGTTGTACGAACTGAGAGAAGAGTAGGTAATGAACTATGCATGATTACACGGCCGGGAATAGTAGAATTTATCAGTTCAATGAGTTATTATATATTACACAATAACTCTGCATGATAACACGACCGAAAAGGTTATGATACCAAATAGAATACACAAATATTCCAATGTTATAACCACTGCCTTTATGTATGATCACTGATGTCTCAGAGTGGCTTCTACGGGAGATGAAATTTCAACATCCTTAGTACAACAGATATACGTGTGTTATACCAGCACAATCATTGTCAAAATTCATCGGGACATTTTAAAGGCAGGCGCAGAAATAATTTTTGAAATTTTCGTAATGCTTCGAAATATAAGGCACAATATCATTGGATATAATATAACAAAGACAACATAGGATACAGTAGTTGTACAGGATACATCTGTATATTTGTACACAAGAAAATGGCTAAAAGCTGTGCTGGACAGCGAAACCTGGACATTTGGACAAACATTGCTGAAGTTCCAAAATGAGCATGCATGAAGGCATCTGTTTCGCCGCCAGTGAAGATTGGAAAGAGTTAAGCATGCCCTTGGTGATTGCAAGATTTGCAATATTTTTTATAAAAAATATAGTTATAGTCACATTAAATTACGATATACCTGCATCAGAACATGATGGCTCGCACTTGCAGATGTGTCCAAAAGAATTATTTCTCATGCTGTTTAGGGACTCGATGCCTGTCGTTGGTTTTGATGGTATGCTACAGTCTGTGAACGAAGACACCATTTAGAACAAAAAGGACCATATTTTCAAATTTCAAACGCATCTTATTCAGAGTAAACAACATTTCAAAGGAAGAGTGTGAAATCTAATGCATTTTCTATAGCAGCTAGTATTTTTACTGTCCTTTTTAATTACCACAATTAATCAAAATTACTTTTCATCTGCAACGTCCGCTGTTGGAATTTGAATGAAATGGTACATATAAGTAAACCTACACATGCTGTGGAGCATACATTTACCACATGGTTAAGGTGATAGATCTGACGATAATTGCTGATCACCTGGTCATATTTCTCCACTTGTCCTTCAAATCAACCTGCAACATGATAGCCAGTAAAAATACGATCCGAACTAGCAGAAAACATAAAAGACCAAGATTATGTTTAAAAAAAAAAAAAAAAAAAGAAGAAAAGAAAAGAAAACCCGATAGGTACCTCTGTTCTTTCTTCAAAAATTTCAGGGTGTGAACTCAGAATGGTCTTCCAATTACCTTTACCATGCCTTCGCACAAATAAGAAGGATTTGAGAAGCGATATCAGCACAGCCCATGAAAGCATGCATAAAGAGGCACGGGTAAATAAATCATTTAGAAAAGGGTACAATTCTTGAACTAAGCATGAAGATTGAAAAACTAAGTCAAATCAAACATACTTCTTAACAGCTTCTCTTAAAGTATCTTCTTCCAGAGTGCTCCACCTTTTATTTTTGCGCCTTCTTACAAACTTTCTGTCTTGAAGTAAAGTCAAAGGAGATATCTTTCTCTTTTTAGGACTAGGCAAGCAAACTTTACTTGGCGTTGTTGGTGATTCATCTGATGGGGAGTCAATAGAATCATCCCACTGAAAGGGGGAACAAAGATTTAGTTCATAGAAGCATAATAGAAGGTGACTCCACAAAAAAAGGAAATGCTGCATTGCAGTCACAATCATTAAAAAAAAGTAATATTATATGATGCAGAAGCCTAATAAGATGTGCCATCCAATCAATTTTGTCGAAGGCGCAAGGCGTACCGAAGCGCAACTACGGTCTTGGAGCCTAGGCGCAACACGTTAAGCAAAGCGCACGCCCGACAAACGCGAGGCGCAAGCTACGTAGCAACAGTAATGTGATATGCTTGGTGTCTGTTAAGTTGAATTTACATTTCAATTAGTAAGTCGATATGACAAGGATCGTTACTGATAAATTAATATAAACTCATAAGACGCTTTTGTATTATATGTCTAGAAAGTTAAAAATTAAGAGAATATAATAGTTTAATGTAGGCTATGTTGGCATCTGTATGGAAGTCTTTAGATGGTTAGATGTGGCACGTATAAGTTTGTAATTACATATAAAAGCAATAGACTATATGTCTAGTCTATTTTGTTCTCAAATGAATTCAAATGACTAGACAACAACGTGGATAAAAAGCTCTCTCTCTCTCTCTCTCTCTCTCTCTCTCTCTCTCTCTCTCTCTCTCTCTCTCTCTCTCTCTCTCTCTCATTCACAAGCAGTTACAAGTGTCTTTCCTTCTCCCATAGCCAGATTACGTTGGATTGAATGCAATATTGGTGTATGTAGTTCAGGATTCCGGTGAACCTCTTTTCTTTCTGCTTTTGGGGTTTGTTGGTTTAGAGTTTAAAATGCGAACTTGGAAGAGCCTAAACGCAAGGCACCCAAGCGCACAAGCCGCACCTTTTGAACATGAGCCCGCCTTGACCCGAGGCGGGTGCAAATTTCGTTGGCGGGCCTACACGCAAGGGGGAGTGCTTAGGTGCACCTTTAATAACTCTGATTCAACATAGACAAAACATCCTTAAATTGAATGCAAGATCGGCTTTTAGTCTTGCAAATGCATGTAAGATTCTACATACATGGCCAATTAATGGCTAAAGGACAGCCAATGCATTTCGTCGAGTTAATTACATGACCTCTCTTAATTCCTAGTAATGGTGTGGTTTCACCTTTGGCACAAGGGGCCACGTATTCTGGACTAGGTTGCGTAGCAAGTTTTTGACCTCCTGAAAGTTGAGATATTATTAGAGATGGCCCTAGCATAAAATAATTCATGATCTTCTAGAAACTTTCAGCCCTTCCTTTCAGATTTATAGGTTTTCTCTTTTTGCGACCTCTTCTTCAATGTGAACAATCAGATTAAGTGAATAGTTGAAAGAAGTATATAAATAACAAACGATGATCAGCTGCCACAATTAGCAAGAGAAGAGAAACTGTCCAATGACATCACAAAGAGAAAAGACGAACACTTAACCATCTAAAATCATCATAAAAATGTTACCTCTATAGTATGAGCGGTTGGATTTCGATTCATAAGACTAGGACGTACGACAACATTGTGATCTTTCTTCTGTTCCGCAATACCATTAGCATCCCCATTGTTGGTGCTCGCTACCTGGTCAGTACCATGTGCATGTTGATCATCTGCTATAGCTGTTTTATCCACAAACCCCATTGGATCATTTGGATCAGAGGTTGGATGATTGGTTGACGGTGCATGATTAGGTAGACGTTCTGCTAAAACACCAGTACTTGTGCCCTCGCCACTATATACTTCTGCAGTCTTTCGAGCAGAAGAATGAACATTTACATTACACCGACTTTGCTTATCTTTTAGTATCTCAGCACTATCTTTCTTCAATCCGGTCAACACTGCAGCTGCCAATTTAATGGCATCTGGTAATGGGTCTTCTACCACCATATGTAGTTCTTTGCAGCTGGTTTTAAGGGCCTCCTTTGCTCGGCCAACTAATGGTGTAGACACTGGATCAAACTTATTACTTTTTGGAGCAACAACATTTTGATCTCCATGTTTATCTGCTAAATATGTAATTACCAAAGCAATGAAAATGTGATAACTCCATGGAAATCTTGAAAGCAATGAAAATAAAGAAAAGGACAATCTGAATATGTGATAAGTCCAAAAATGTAAAGCTGATAACAAAGAACCATCTTAATACAAGTAACAGAATTATCATAGTGAAAAGAAGAAAATAAGTAAGTCTATTTACCAGTTCTATTTGACCTTATACGGATGAAGTTACAGAGAAGTCAATTGAGTAAGAGGAACTAGACGTAAAAGTCCTAACTTGACCTTATTTCGTACAGTTCACAGCATGTGCATAATACAGACCAAATTTCCCAAAAACAAACTTCTATGTAACCGTAGAAAAAAAAAAATCTTAACCAGGACGCTACTCAAACTCATTCAGATTCTAAAGAATGGCATAAAAAGGAAAGCATGAAGTGGTCAAGTACAAAGTAAACAAAATAAAACATAACAATAGCTAAAGCTCTAAAAGAAAGACATGCTCCATACTAAGTAATAAAATTAATATGAAAAAAACAACATAAAATTAGCAATATAACCTTAGCAATCAAGAATGATGTAGGATACATCATGTGTTTTATCAAGACGAAATCTCATTGCTGATGGAAAGATACAAAGTAATCCATTTCAATTTTATCAAAAATGCCACTAAAAATGCTCGTGCATCAGATGAGCCCGACAAGCTTGAAGCCTACTTATGTAATATATAAAGAACTGCACCAGTACAAAAAAGGCAGGGCGTACCAAATACATTTGCTGCTATCATTAGTCGCCCGTCATCGGATGCCTTTGCCACATGCTTGTCCACTGAGACAATCCGTAATCACCAAAGTTCCATTATTTCCAAGAAGCAAATTAATCTATTGGTATGTTTAATATGCTGATACAAAAACTAAGCACCAATAAACAAATGTTCAGACTAATAGTATGCAAACAAGAACAACAAAATTCACATAGCATGTGAAATATCACCAAGAACAGAACTTAATGACAAGTAAAGGAAGCCAAGCAAACCAACCAGATAACCCATTCTCCCCCACAGCCCCGGCAGCAAGTTCAAGAAAATAACTTCCCATCACACGAGCGGCCTCATTCACATAATCCATGACACCATTCTTCTGTACAGCCTCTGCAGCCAATTCCAAAAATGAAGGACCCATCATCTCCGCGGCTTCTTTAATGTAACTCCTCACTGCCTCAATCGCCTCTTTTTCCGTCTCCCTCGCCATAATGCGCACGCGCGCGATCGGATCACCCTCCATTGCGGACTCAACATCTCTCTTGGCGACGATTAGGTCGTCGCTCACGAGTCCAACACCCTGAGGGGAACCAATTAGGTCGGTAACTCTACGGCGAAAGATACGGGTGGCAGATTTGATGAAGGTGGAGAGGTCGGAGGCTGAGCGGGAGGAGCGGAGAGGGGCGGCGGCAAGGTGGAGGGTAGCGGCGGCGTATGCGCGGGGGAGAGAGGTAGAGGAACAAGAGAGGTGGTGGAGGAGTTCGAGGGAGTGGAGAGTTCGGGTGGTAATACGGCGGCGGGAGAGGTCGGAGGCAAGGCGGCGGAGGAGGATGGTGCGGGAGAGATTAAGGGGGAGAGGAGGGGTTAGAGGGAGAGCGAAGAAGAGCTCGTTTGCGAGGTAGTCCTCGATGGGCTGGCGAAGGACGAACTCGAGAATCCATGCGGAGGTCTGCGAGTCCGCCATCGGAGATGATGGCGAGGGAGGGCGTGGAAAGGAGGGAGAAATTTTTGGGGGATTTTGAAAACAGCGGTGGGTTTGTGAGAATTTGTGTTTGGGCTGGGAAACGTGTCGGCCCAGCTGCTGGTACAATAGCATGGCAGTCACAACCGTGCGGGCCTGCTCAGGCCCAAACGGGTACTATGGCTCGGACCGTCCCACTAATAAGCTAAGATTGATGGTAAACACTTTCGTTTATTTTTTTTTCCGATATCCTTCCGTAGCCCTTTTTTAATCTCTCTCTCTCTCTCTTGGTAATCTCGTCTCTGCCTCACCTCTCTCTCCTCCTCATCATAATTATTACCCTATATATATATTATTATATTATCGTTAGTATATATATATATATATATCTGCTATTTCCAATTTGATCTAGAATAACTTTTGATAAGCTAATATTTCAGCCATTGATTTTCTTAATCTAACTGTTGAGATTTAATTTTAACACTTAATGGCGCCGTTAAATACTTAACAGCATAAATCGTTATTCCGTTAAATATATAATTAAATCTCAACAGTTAAATCAAAAAGATCAACGCTGAGATATTAGCTAACAAAGGCTATTCTCAGCTCGATCTGAAAATAGCCTTTATATATATATATTAAAAAATTAATATTATTAATTATAAAATTTGAAAATAATTTTTATTTATTTTTAACAATATCGTTCATATGCGTCATTCACTAATATATATAGCACAGGACGATGTAGCGCGTGATGCGTATATAAAATTAATTAGAAATTATTTTAAAATTTATAATTATGAAGTTTAGAACTTATCTAATGTACAAGTACAATATCTATTTTCAACTCTCTCAATTATACCGATCTATTAATTATTATATGTTTTCTAAAGATAATAAATAGAAAGGTCTTAAAAAACTCTACTAATATAAATCTATAAATAAAAGTAAATATAATCATAAATCGAGAATAGTTATGAAAGAAAAAAAAAAGAATGATTTTATAATTTATTATAAAAGAAATGATTCATTTGTTTATGAATATAATTTACCACACGATAACTTTTCTACATAATTTAAATATATTTAATTATTAAAATATTTATGTTGAAATATATGACACCGTCAAATCTTCCTATTATACTTAAATATTATATAGGACGATGTTTGGTCACGCACGCACATGCAGAATTCATCATGGATGCGTGTGCAATGCGTTCCACACGTGGAAAAATATATTTTCACGTACATTTGTGATGAATTCTATGCGAACGTACGTGATATTAAGTATTTTGTAATTGTATATGTATAATATATATATATATAGATATATTTGTTGCGAATGAGTTCTATCCAGCAATTTTAAGGATTTATTAATAAGAAGAGAAAAAGAATAAATGTTGATCCTCCATGTATAAACTCCCGTCTCAAGAAGATGATCTCGATCCATCACCACCGTTGGAGCACCGAATAGTAATCCTACGAGCGGCTGACGAGCGACCAGAGCTCTATGCCAAAAGACATTTGCACCCTTCCGAATCAGATCTGGCAGAGGAATTCTGTAGGTAGAAGAGAGAGAGAGAGAGAGAGGGATGGGAGCAGCAGTAAACTGGGCGGCGGCGGCAACGTTGGTAACTGCCGTTGCGTCCTTCTGCACCTTCTCCACCGACGCCGTGGCGGCGGCGGAGTTCGCTGGCGACGGTGGCTATCTAAAACGTCGGAGCAGCGGGCGGGTGCTTCTGGGAATCAGAGAAACCAAGGGAAATACAAGCTTCCAGTGCACTCCATCCGGCCCTTGCCTCCCTTGCCAGTACTCCGAGAAGGTAAATAGCTTTTCTGAATTCATTTAGGTTGTATTTATTTACAGCAGATCTTCTTAAAATCAGGTGGTTGTGTCCTGGATAATTTGATTTCCGTGATGTTCAGAGTGACTTTTTGGGAGACATTTCATTATCTCTAGCATTACTCTTTTTATGGTACTAAATAGTTGGGAAATTTTAGTCTTTTATTTCATGATTTGTCATTTTGAACTTCTTGTAGACAGATGCGAAGTACCATTGTAGTGAAACCGGATATCGAGTTCCCCTAAAATGTATAGAAATTAAGGAAGAATCAAAAGCCGGCGCCACCAAAGCACGTAGGAAGCTTCAAGATCTTGATGTTGAGCTTCGGGAACATCTCAAGCAGCGAAATTTGTTAGATGATTCGTCCCCATCGGAAGGTGGATCACAAGGCTATGTTACTTATAGAAGTTGTTTGCCTGTTAATGGTCAAGAGAAATTGTCTATTCTTGGTTTTGAGGTAAGAAATACTTCAAAATGTCAAATCTCTTTTTTTTTTTGTTTTTTTGCGGTTAATTAGATATCAACATATATGTCAAATTGTCTGTTATTTGGTGAAATAGGCAAAATTGTTGTTGGTGTGGATGATTAATTACTCTTTTGGCATGGTTCTTCCTTTTCCTTGGGTTTAGTTGAGTGCTACTTTTATCCTTTATGATGATGCTTTTAGAAGTTGCTTGTGAAAACTCTTTTGACATGCCTGTTGGAGAAGTAGACATTTTGTTTGAAGAGGGGTTTTTCTGTGTAGTGCCCATACAAGAGATTGCTCGCTAACAATTGCGCTTTTAAGTCAGTTTTGCATGGCAATTTGCAATGCTTTACCTTACCATGAAAACTCGTATTGATATCCTGGAACATGAATGCGGGTGTTTCATGTCTGAATTTAGCAAGTGTCATCTATAAGGGCGTAGGAATTTTTTATCCTCTTCGTATTCCATGGAGAATAACACGGGGCATGTCCAGATTGAAAAACTGTGACTCCTTGGTTGGTGTAATATGTGTCTGTATCATTCCATGAATTTGTTTGTTACAACAGTCATACAGAATGGGCCATATATAGTTTTTCTACGATAATCTCAAAAAAAAAAAGAAAAAAAAGAAACTGGAAAATGGTTGATCTAAGTTTTGTTTCATTTATGACAGGTGATTATCTTTGGTCTGCTGCTCGTTAGCGGCTCGTTTGTGTACCTGAGAAGGAAGAAGGTGGCTGTTATACCTGGTGGTTTACCAATTAGGATACCAACCAACTCCCCAAGCTTCTAACATATTCAGCAAACATTGTTGTACAAATTTGTGATATTTCAGTCTCCTTTTGAGCCCCCACTTTTCTTTCTGTTCCTCGCAAGTCTTTATCTAATGTCTCCAATTTCTTTCCTTTTCTTTTCTTGTACGAAATTCCATATGATACTTTCAAGATCCCCTTGAGAGATTTCAACATCTCTTTTGAGCAGACTTTGGAGAGAGAAATATTTATATGGTGTTTTACACAAGCAAAAAATGGGGTTTGTATGGGGTGATATGGACAAATCAGGTCTTCTCCCTACAATAACTAGCAAATCAGTAAAGCGGCATTCTGCCACCATCACAAGAGGTAAAAAATAGGAGGCTGATATGTAGTTACCTGCCAAAAAGAATAGGAAAAAGAAAACAGAAAAAAAAGAAAAAGAAAGAAAAATGAAGTGATGAAGATTGTGATTGGTTAGGGTTGTAGGTACATTCGGGTCGGATTTGATCTGAGCTGACTTATTATGTATGTAGAATTTCCCATCAATTTTGTCAAAAAATGTATTTTTAAAACCTAAAGTATGAATATAAATTTAAATGTAGTATGCTATGAAAGCATTTTAATCACAAGCTGTCGCATGATCATTTATCAGCAGCCATTAAATTGTCATCATCATTACTCCAACAATTTCACTAAGGCCCAGCAGCCCACGGAGTGCTCACATTCGGCTCGGCCCAATGTGGACTGACGGGCGAAGAAAGCAAAGAAGCCAACATAACCCGAAATTGCTCCTCCAATTGCGGCGGAAAAAAAAACCGCTTTTCAACGCACCAAAAAAGCCTAACTTGAAGGCCAACATCTGATTATCATGTTTTTGTCGTTTTCTTTCTTTTTTTTTCCTTGAAAGAAAAAACAAATAAGTTGCTTGTTTTCTAAATTGCTCAATGGAATTGTGGAACTAGTTAGTAAGATTAGCAATAATAACAATGTTAGGAAAAACATATTTTTAAACTCGGACAGAGACCAAACCGAATGGACCATGAGTTGTAGCTGTTTTATTAAACCGGCTAAACCGCTAGTTTTATCAACTTATCCAAGTTTTTAACGATTTGTTCTGATCGAATTGGTTGAATAGGCAAGGCCGATCATATATGACAACGCTAAAAAAAGATTAATATTACTATTTTAGGATTGTGTTAAATTACAACTTATTAAATAACTTATCTATAATAATATAAAGAGTAAGGTGAATTTGGTTGTCTTATGTCACAATACAATCATTTAATAGGTAAATTAAATTTAAATTATATATATAATAATTATTATAAATATTATATGGCTTAACTTTCGTAGAAGTTATAAACCGCTTATTGTTTTCTCCTTTATATTTTATATATGATTTTTTTATTAGATTCTTTTTATTCCTAATTAAATTTTTTAAGGCCTATTTTTTATTTTTTTTATAAAAATATGATATATAATAGATCGATATAATTGAGAGAACAAATAACTTGCAATAAATAGTTTGTTTAATAAAATATCAATATACAAATTTATAGTGCATATTTACACGAAAAATAAAATAGCGTATAATCACTTGTTAAAAAAGTTAGATTCAGGTACAAACTATCGACTCCAACCATACATAATCCGTTGGCACCGTATAGAACACCATATTTTCCAAATCTAAGTTCAGATATAACTATCAAATTATACAATTACACTTAATTTTCAGGTTACACCTCTTTGTCATTAGCATCTTAGTCTCACCTAAACCAAGAGTCTATAATTGAAGAAAAAATGCTAGTGCCTCCATCACACAGTCAAAAAAATCTATCAAAATCTAATAATTCATATGATTAAAACTTTAAAAAAAAAATTAGAAATATTTTTTTAGAAAAAATATTAATATAAAAATTATATATTCTAATACGGTCTTCATGTTAATTTTTTTAAAAAAAAATAATTCTAGACAGATATTTTAGAGTTTCAATTAACGGATTTATGATAGGTTTTAAAAATAATCTTTAAAACCTGTTAAATATTAGAGCCCTAAAATATATATTAAAAATATTTTTTTTAAAAAAAATCAAATATAAAAGTAGTAGAACTTATTAAAATTTATAAATTTATGCGGGAAGGTTCTACAAAAAATACTTTCAAATTTTTTATTTTTTTATCTTAATTATATAAATTAGCTAATTTGGTGGATTTGTGGCACCATTACTATTCATATTTGAATGTCCACGTCAGGCCTAATGTGGATTAGGAAAGTATGGATAAATTGGTAGTTACAAGTCAATCTCTCTCTCTCTCTCTCTCTCTCTCTCTCTCTCTCTCAAAAAGGTTACTTGTATCCAAAATAGTCAAGAAAGTGTAGTTGATGAAGTGGAGTTTGATTTCTCTAGAGAGGGAAGCTTATGAGTAACAAAAGTGGAGTCGCGGAGCAGCCCCTACCAAGTCCATTTTTACATTTTAAATCCAAATATTTATCCAATTTGTAATTAATTTATAGCACGATAAATTGCAAATATACGTTTTTTTTTTAAGATATGAGGAATTAGTTCTTTTTAAGGATGGTTAAAGAAAAAGGCTACAATCCCTTATAAATTTCTCAGATTTATAAACTCAATCAAGGAGGCAACTTTGACGGAAAAGTCTAAGCCGTCGATTTATAGACTTCAGAGTTATGAGTATATATTAAATTATTTATATACATTTTGTATATAAAATTATTAGGTATTTGTATACTCTTTTGGTTGGTCTAGATGCTTTATTTGATGCACTCGTAGCTCAATAAGTTGTTAGATGCACCCAAGATAGCGTATTCGTACCATAATCAACTGATAATGGTGCATATCATGATATATAACGTAGAATTAAGATTATATCAGAATTATCAAATACCCTAAATAATATTTATATAGAAATAATATTTGGGTATTTTTTAAAGCCTTATTATCATAAGTGGGATACAAGTACAACTATGACATGTATGGTTTCATGGATAAGATAATATATCCTGGGTTATCTATTAATTATGAAATAGTGAGATTAAGATTCAGTTTGGTTGACTCAACTGTGGTGAGGGTTAGTTCACCTAATTCAACAAAGTTTAAAAAGTAAAATTAAGAAATTGCTTCCAAGTCTTAAGATGAGATAGTCATGAGGTTGATGGCTTGATGGTGATCATGAACATTAAATGCTGATTATCATTACAAAATCACATCTAGCCTTAAAATTCAAATTGTTTATGTCGATGGACGGCCGAGATCTGTTCTCCTTGATGTGTTGCACCTTAAAATGGTCCCTTTACAAGCAATTGTTACATTATGGTTGAGGCTTTGCTATCATGTGCTTAAATCACTACCTCATGCTCACTCCATTTGTCATCTTTGTTGATGGGGCAAAATTGCAAGTGTTTTTAAAGATCAAATTTTTGTGCAAAAGGTAGTCTGATTCAAGCGGGATAAATATCGAACCATTATTAAAAATTAAAAATAGTTTATGGATAAATTTAGTACTCTTTTATGAATTTAAAATTTGAAATTATTTTTGAATTGTGAGAATTTTTTTGTCCATAAGTGATATGTATTTTATGAGACAGTTGTAATAAATGAAATTATATATTACACCTATCTATATTCCGCCGACTTAAAATCTTTTTGGAGATGTCATGACTATATGTGGAGTTGGATGGTCCAAGTACAAACATCAGCAAAAAAGGCTAACTTTTTGACACCTAACTATCTTGATTTTTTAATGCTGGAATTTGTTATTTAATAGAATCATTTATAGTCTTAGCAATGACATATTTATGAAGTAATAGTGCGCTTCCACTAAATTTGATTTTCTGTCTTTTTTTTTTTAAAAAAAAATTTTAACTTGTCACACGACTTAATACATTTCCAGAATTTTATTTATTCATTACTTCACCTATCTCGAGACTTTTGGGCTACACTAATCTCACTATACAATATTGACATAGTTCTTGACGAGAATGATGCTATATTTTCTATTATTTGGATAGCATTAAGTTTTCTAAGGTCCGCTCGTCGCATAGAAAAATCGCATAAATTTTTTCTTAAAACTCATATTATAAAACTCACCTCCTCTAACAATAACATAAAAGAAATCAAAATTCAATTGAAAAAAAAAATAAAATTGGTCAACTTCCATCTTATTAGTTCATAAAGAAAATTCAAATGGTCATAACTTTGATTGACAAAAATATCTCTATCTTTAGAACTTTGATAGAGAATATAATCATATTGATACATGTATCCATGATGTGGTTATTGTCCAAATCCAACTTTGTAAAAGATACTATGGTGGCATATCTATTCAAGTATCAAGCCTAACATTTGAACGAACCCACTTAAATCCAAAGTAATTTATGTGTTAAGCCAGTAATAATATGATTTCGCATTATTGGCCTCTTCAATCTAATGAAACTTGGCATAGTTGAATAAATTGAAAACTAACCAGCATTGGTCTAGTTGGTTAACTGGATTGAGTTCCAGAAGACAACCGCAACCATTCATTATGAATGATATGTTGTGAGTTCGAATCTCAGCAAGCGTGAGTTAGAAAAATTACCGTATGGCTTTGTTTTCGGTCGAGGTTTACGATAGAAATCATGTTCGGCGGTCACAGAAAAAAATTTAGATAAAATGGTACTTCGTGCTTGCTTTTCTGATTTACTACACACTCTGCTCACGTCTTAATACTCGTAGGAGTGTGGAGGGTTTGTTGAATAACTTGTGAACAAGCTCATTTAAAAGCTTAATAAAAACTCTATTAGAAAGCATGAAGTTTGTCAATTTATCAATATAAAATAGATTAATTTATTGTTGTCTACTTCATGATATACTCATATCCATATTTATTCGCAAGTTTGAAAACGTTGTTCATGAAGAAACTTGAGCTTAAAAAGCTCGCTAATTGGCTCATTCATCATGTCAATAAAAGCTTGAATTCAAATTCGAACTCGATTATTACTAAACGAACAAAGTATGAACAAAATTTCTCAAACATGGTTAGAATTCGGCCTTAAATTCGAGTTTGTTTTAAGTAACTAACTATCATGAACATTTTTAAGCTCGTCTCCGCTTGTTCATACCACAGATATTTGGTCTAGAAATATCTCGTGCTTAGCGTTTAGATACAAAGTTGGCCCGAAATAAACCTCGGAACCAGCGAGCCACACCGGATGATAATCTTGGGATGGTGGTTTGGAGCTAATTTGGTGCACCTAGCAGTGCTCCCTTGGGACACAAACAACACGTTTTTAATGACAAGTATATCCATAATTGAATAGAAATTACTATTATGTTAATTTATGGAGCAAGGAGGCGTACTTATGTTAAATCTTATTTGAAGAGCCTGATCTTGCAAAATACCTAAAATCATAATAAGCTACATTTTTTTTACTATATGTGTTGAATAAGATTGCTATATTCCAAAGATCGCTCATTATCTCCCAAGACTTCCATGTTCAAGACTTTATAAGAAAGCTTTCCCTTCCGCTCTATATCTCTTTGAGAATAACTACGCTTCAAAGGAACTACTAGAAACACAAGTTCGAAAAAGGAGTCGTCTTTTTTGTCCCAAAATACTTGTTTTTTCCTTAAAGCTTTCGCCACCATTTTTGAAGTTTGATAAGCTCCATTGGATTTTGAAGAACAAGAGAGCGATAAACAAATTTTAGCTAAAATGACTTATAAAAAAGGTAAGCATTTTGTTCCAAACCTTCTCTTTGCTTCTTCTTTGATGCTTTTCCTTTTATTTTCTTATTTCGTTTTTTTTTTCTGAGAGAGATTGAAAGAGTAAACATACGAGATTAATGCACACGAAAAAGTAAAGTTAAAAATTGGACCTTGATTTGCTTGAATATTTAGGATAGTAGGCTCCTTTTTTTTATTTTAATTATTTTTTAATATTCCTATCATCTCCCTCTGATGGCCAATTTTGTTTTGAAATGTGATGTTGAAGCTTCTTTTATTTGGTGACTAAATTTCTGCTCTCGAAAATTGTTGTTTGGTATTAAATAATAATTATGGTGTCTTTCCATCTTTCTATGTTTTATTCCCATTTTGAAACCATGATAGTTTGACAATAGACAGTATAAGAAATGGTTGTATTTAAAGTACTTGCAAGTATAATTAAAAATATGTTTCTGGTAGTATTTCTTACCTACCAAAACAACTATACATACAGAAACATTTCTTTCCTTGCAATACAACGCAAAAAATTGATGGAAAATGGAGTTCTGGAACCCAACACCTACATTGGATTCTGATATATATATTATAGGATAAAGTGTTGAACTTTTTCCAATGGAAAATGGTTAAGTTTCGTAGTTCCCTTGATTTCGTTGATTTGGTTTTTAACTTTTGCATTAAATGAGACCAAAATTGATAACTCGTTGCATTATAGTTCTCTTTTTTTATTCTGATTGATTAGCATTCCACTATCACAGAGAAAGTTGAAAGCAAACAAGAAATAGATATTGAAGGCTCAGATGACAACCCACCAGCGCAAACAGAGGAAGGTAAATTTCAATTTTTAGTACATTACTGGAATTTTTGTAATTTCTACCCCTTATTTTATAACGTCTCAAGATTCTTTTATTGTTTCGGTTGAATTTGGGAAAAAGAGAAATTCGAAAGAGGTTCTCATAGTGAAACCAATCTCTTAATTTAGTTTTCTAATACTTCCTACATTCCAAAGCTTCAAAATTTCAGAAATTACTGGAACTTCCGTTTTTCTTCTTAATCTACATAACTTCTCAAGTACTTCTTATGGGTTCAATTGCATTGGAGAAGAATGGCATCCTGAAAAGGACCCTTACGGTTAAACTGATGCCTTCTTAGTACTCACATTTGATGCCATTATAAACTTCAACTTAATCATAAATTACTGGAATTGTTGTGGTTTCTTCTGATCTTCTTATCATCATTTTCTAATATTCAAGGTTGATGCGATTAAAAATTTTCCTTTTTTTTTTGAAATTACTGGACTCTTTTTCTATCTTCATACATTTCAATTATCTCTTGTACTTCTGTAGTGGAGAAGAAAGAAATCAGAAGAGTACTAGTGAGCGAATGTCTGCTTAATCCTTATAGTCCATGCCATTATGAATTTCCAAAGTTTATTAAATATAAATGGAATTTGGTAGTTTCTTCTGAACCATCTGAACATCTAACGTATGTCTTACGTTTCAGTTGAAGTGGAAAAGAAAGAGAAATTGAAAGAAAACTCTCACAATGAAACCAATGCAAGCTTCAATCAAACATCTCCTAGAGGTATTTTAGAAATTATGATAAGCAGCAGCGACTCGGAAGATATTAGCAGAAGTAACAGCATTAGCAGTAGCAGAAGCTCGTTGACAGAGAGGACAGAGAATGAATTGCCAAGCTTGCAGTGGAGACGCCTTATAAGTGGATTATTACGGAGAAAAAAGAAGTCAATGAGACGACTTTCTACATTTCCTCCAGCAGAAAGGATGATCCAGGGAGATCGAATTGGTGGCTTACATGTTCCTCTCAAAGGAAAGCCTTCTTGGCGAAGTTTTGACTACCATGAACTTGCTGTAGCTACTGATAATTTCAATCCAGGTAATAATCTTCTTTTTTTTTTGTTCCTTATTAAGTATTTTACTTCTAAGCTTTTTTCAAGTTATAAGAATTCAAGATAGAATATATGAGTTTTGTATTGTATAATATGGTTAATCAATGGGTTGATATTCTTCTATTTTGGTATGTGTTTTTCTGTTGGTAATCAACTAACTTCCCAAGGCCATCTTGTTAGAACATGATTTTATTATTTTTTATTTTTTTTATTTTTTTGAGATTTTGTGGAGGGGGTTGGCTTTCGAACTCTGTCCCTTGTTCCATCAACCTCTTGTACTATCCGCTACATAACCGTGAGTGGCGTGGGGTTTCTCCCATTTGCAAACTATTATGATCCGACATTTGGATTTAAAACTTGTCGAAGATATATTGAGTTGTATCATTTTGTGATAGTGACATGCATTGTACTTCTATATGTTTGAAGATAATATCATCAGTCTTGAAGATATTCATTGTTGTTATTGGTAACTAACTGTACTTAGGTTTCTTCAAAAAAAAAAAAAAATGAAAAAAAGGAAAAAGTACCTTAGGTTGATTGTTGATGATGCAAGCTATCTAACAACGAATGTTTTTGAGATATGTAATACACATATATAAGATGAATTTATTAAAAATTTTCATTGGTTGACCACAAAGGACTAGAATGTTATTGTCTGCAGTGAAGACAGCATTCCATAACCTTCTTTATTAGCACCTTCTAGGGTTTCTTAAATTTATCATCCACTTCATAGGATCCCTGTTTGTCCCCCATAATGCAAATTCCAATACACTTTTTCATCATGGTCCATTATGTATGAGGTAAACCTTATTTAGTAGCCCCTTCTAGGGTTTGTTAATTTATATCCCTCTTTGTCCCCCGTAATGCAAATTCCAATACACTTTTTCATCATGATCCATTATGTATGTGATACGTCAATTTAAATTTTTGTTAATTTCATATGGCTTATTCGACAGCTCTTTAATTTACGTGATTAAACATCAAGTAAGTGGAAGTTTAATAATGCCTAGGCGAATTCTGAGATATCTGCAGTTAACTTAGAAATTCAAAAACAGATAAGAAAATTGCATTTTCCAGCTTATCATGTTTGATCTCTTCTCACTTTCTTTTGATCCTAAATGACTTACGATAATTTCAACCAAGTGTATGATTCATGATCTATACTGCTCTGTTGATCGGCTTCTACAAGAGAGAGATATTTCGTAACTATTCTTTTTTTTTTTTTACTTTCAGCAGTTTTTCATAAAAAATAACTGACCGTTGGATCTCAACTATAATCCGAAGGATAGATGTGGACTTTTCAGGGGAAAATATATATGATTATTGATATGAACTTGACCTCTATAAACCACATATCGTAAATAATTTTTGCTATATTCTAACCACATCATGCTTGCCCAATTCAAAGTTTGCTAATTAATGTATCTTCTACTCTAACTTTGTAAATAATAGATAAATTGATTGGAAAGGGAGGGCATGCAGAGGTGTACAAGGGATGCCTCCCTGACGGCCAGCTTGTGGCAGTGAAGAGATTGACAAAAGGCAAAACAGAGGAAGAAAGGATCCAAGATTTTCTCTCAGAGCTCGGAATTATCGCGCATGTCGATCATCCAAACACCGCTCAGCTTCTTGGTTTCAGTGTTGAGGGTGGATTGCATTTGGTTCTCAAATTCTCTCCTCATGGAAGCCTTGCTTCTTTGCTACATGGTAATATTCTCTCTACACTCGCACGGCATCTTCGTACCATTTCTTTATGTAGGACTACATGACAGATAAATTTACTAGTTAAATGATTTCTAGTAAAAGCATGTTGTTCCTAGAAAGTGTAGAAAATTTCATATTTTGTCGGGTATGTACTATGTATTTCGTCTAAAAGGAGGAGCCTTTATCTATTCTTTTACGGGATAAACCATACTATGGACAGATACAGAGAAAAGAGTTATTATTCTAAGTAATACCAGGAAATAAAGTATCAAAAGTAAGTTTAAACTTATATCCATCTGGATAATAATTCTAGAATTGTAGCATCCCAACGACTACAACCACCTCATTGAAGATCAACACAAAAACACACCCTTCATGCACAAATTGAACTTTTGCTTACTGCATGAAAACACACTTAGTAATTTTCTTTTGTGGACATTATCTTTGATAAATAAACCTGACTGCATTTGAATTCAGCAACTGTTGGCTTGATGCCATGTGTAAAAACTAATAATTCTCCTAAAAATATTACATTACTAGTAGCAATACATTTTATTTTGATATTTACCAATCTCCGAGACTCTAAGTGCAAGCTATGATACCTCTAAAAATCCTGAACATCTCTCATTTGTTATGAAAAAAGAATGTTAGTGTTGATTGGGCTCACTTCATAGGCTAAACATTTATCGAGTTTAATCCCCGATTACCTTTATGGTGTACTCTCTAATTATATTAAGTGTTTGGCATCTTATCTATTAACCTTGGGATTTTAAGATGGATGCTCACTCTTATATGGTATTATAGCTTGATTTTCAGTCTTTGCAAACTAATGTTTTTTGCCACGTGTTGCACGACGGAAGTTGTTGAGTGGGCCCACTTCATGGGCTAAAAGCCCATTTGAGTATAGTCACACATCACTTTTTATAGTGTCACCTCTCTAGTTATATTAAGAGTTTGGGCTCTCCTTTATTAACCTCGGGGTTTTGAGATGGATACCATTCTTACAGTTTGTATATATGATTTTGTTTCTGATGAAAAGAAGGTTATTTTCAGGTTCAAAAGAGAAGCCGGAGTGGAATATTAGGTTGAAAATAGCGGTTGGCATTGCGCAAGGCCTGTCTTATCTTCATGAAGGTTGCCATCGTCGTATTATCCATAGGGACATCAAAGCCTCCAACATTCTTCTTACTCATGATTACCAACCTCAGGTATTTTTTTCCCTGTTTCTTAATAATCATTATGATGGTTAATAGCGTAATCCTTGCGTATACTTTAACAGAAATGTTTGTTTTAACTTTGATCAGTTTTGTTTCATACTTTAGACGAAAAAAATAAGAAAAGAAAATGGTTTTAGTACTGGTATTTTTAAACTTTGGTATTTTAGACCTTGTACTTGCAAAAGTTTCATTTTAACATATTTTTAATGTAAATTCAATATATTTCTAATTAAACACTTATTTAATTCGCATTATACTGCAGATATCGGATTTTGGTCTAGCAAAATGGCTGCCAGAGAAGTGGAACCATCACATTGTCTTCCCAATTGAAGGCACTTTCGGGTATCACTCTACCTTGGCTGATTTTATGTCCCCTCTCAAAAAAAATAAAAAATAAAAAATCCAAAAAAATAAAAAATAAAAGACAAAAAGAAGAAGAAGAAAAAGAGAAGGAAAGAGAATTCTAGTGGAGCGAATACAATTTTAGTTTTCCTTTTATTTTGATGAATTAGATATTTGGCGCCAGAATATTTCATGCATGGAGTCGTGAACGAGAAGACTGACGTGTTCGCCTTCGGTGTAATACTACTCGAGCTCATAACGGGGCGGAAGGCTGTTGACTCCAATCGCCAAAGCCTCGTGATATGGGTATTATCTTCAACCTACAGATAAATGAAAAGAGCTAATTTAGCACTAGTACTATCTCAATTTTCTTTTGTTTCGCTGATCATTATTTAAATAAAAAGGTTTTTTAAAGACAATAATGTATTAGTTTTGGTGTCTATGGACAATGACAGGCTAAGCCATTGCTTGCTGCGAAAAACCTGAAAGAGCTTGTGGATCCATCGCTTGATGGGAATTACGATCCTGAGGAGATGATGAATGCCATGTCTGTGGCTTCAATGTGCATACACCATTTATCCACCTCCAGACCAACTATGAAATTGGTGAGCATTTTTATATTCCTTCGAGATTATTTTCCACTAAAAGCTAGCATTATTACATATTACAAGGCTCAAAGTGGCCTTGGTATATAACAAGGGTGCCACGTGGCCCTTGATGCTCACTAGGAGTGAAATAATCTTAATGAATACATTATTGGTTGTGTGCTGTCTATCAATATGTACGAATCCAAGCAATTCCTTCGCTTGTATTTGGTTTCCTTTAATACAAGCGACTGGTTTTTTTTTTTTGGATTATCGTGGAGAAACTTTGCTTTACCGTTCCACTTTTGTATGACCGTTGTAACAGATAAACTCATGGGCTGGTTTTTCTATTTAACTTTTACACGGGTGGCCAAGCCACAATACTTCATCTATTTCCCTTATAAACAACAGAAAAATAGCGATTTCAAAAATTCTTATTAGTTCTTCCAACATGACCCTATGCAGGTCGTAAGACTCCTAAAGGGAGAGGTTTCTTCAATGGAGTCAATGAGAAAACCAGGCTATGTCCGACCACCAATGATGTTTGATTCTTGCGACATGGAGGACTACACGTGCTCGACCTATTTAAAAGATCTCTACAGGCACAAGCAGCTCGCCTTGGAGCAATGAGCAGTATCGGCCAATGCAAACGGGCGTTATTGTTGTCTTGACTATTTGTTCTTATTTGGAATTCTTGTGGTTATTTTAAGGATAGCATGGTTCTTCTTCAATTGTGTGTGTATATAAAGAACGATGCTTTCCAATGCTTTCCAAATGGGCTTGATCCTTGGTGGTTGCCAAGAAATTAAGCTGATGAAATATTTATGGTGTTTTAGTTAATTACGACTGATATTAATGTATGAGATTTGGTTACTTGTAAAAAACCACAAATTAGAACCAGAATGAATATCCAACTCCGATTCATGAAGTTATGTGTCCAGAATCACATATACTTGCATTTAAAAAGTCTATTCATATTACTGAGCACCGCACGGGCATGTATATATCGGAAATGAGTCACATTCATGAGTTTCGAGATGGATGTAAGATCATTGATCATGGCCAGAGCGCTATGTAGAGTGATATACAGGGTGTTCTCAAGCATTGTTCTCTTTTCTTTCTTTTTTTTTTTCCTTTTTTTGTAGGAAAAAGGAGACGTAGACAAATTGATTTGCTAGCATCTTCTTTCGAGGCAACAAGACAAATTGAACATAACTTTTTTAACCGAAGTATGTTAAACTGTGATCAGAAAATAAAATTTGTTTACGTTCATTGTTCTTTGAGCGTTGTTGAGCACACAAGAACTGTGATCAATGAGTAAAATTTCAGACGTTCGTTGCTGCATGACAAGCCATTAAGAATAAGTAAATATATGTCTACAGTTAAAATTTTTGAAAATTCGAATAAATACCTATCCTTAATTATGAGATGCAGAACTCGAACTCACAGTGATTCCTCATGAACCACCCACCCCACTTTTAGTTAAACTCTCCTGCCTGGAACTCTGCTCCACAAGGTTTTAGCACATATATCGATGAGGAAAAGATAATTCTCGCATCTTTTTACACCCAAACTTAACATGTCTTACCTATGACGGTGATCATTCCGTTGGGAATTCAAATTATAAATTCAAAAAGTTCTGAACTTTCTTCAATTGATGCTCATATAACACAGTCAGATGCAGGCAACAGCAAGCTAATCAAGGCAGAAATCAGCAAATTGGTTTTACAACTGTTCAAGTATCAGGAAAAGAATTAGCATGTCCTCGTACAGGTGAAGATGGAAATAGTGCCTTCTCAGACTATCCTCTCGAGCTCCCTCGCGTAGCTGAGGGTCTGGTTGATAAGCTGCAAAGATGGAATCTCCTTACACGGCTGAGATTCTTTCGTCTTCTGGAAGAATAATCGATCACCCTTTATCTCCCATTCTGGATGTTCCTGTAATAGGACATGGATATCAGCATTTTAGAGGGATTAACCACCACCATGCCAAAAAATAAAAATAAAAATAAAAACCTATGTAAATAACTTTGAAATCTATGATAGGAACTCGGAAAAGAGAGGCTAGAAAAATGAGATGTTTACTTCAGCAATATACTGAGAAAGCTCTTGAACTGACGAGAACATCAACATCTCCATGGCATCGCTCACTTTCAGATAATCATATGCCTTTTCGCTGCAGCCAGCTATTTCATCTCTGCCATTGATAAAAGAAAATAGAAAAATTAACCAATTTTAAGAAAATGATCTCATTGAATTTGAACATGATAACAAAACATTTTTCATTACATACCTTACAGTTTTTGCAAGAAGATCCATAAAGTAAGCATATGTTTCATGTGGCACGCTTTGCCTGGCTCTAAGAACACGGTTGTAAGCTCCTTCCATGAAAGATTGCTCTAATTCCACGGCATGCTTGATGCAGGCGTTCTCCAAGGCACTGGCCGGAAGTAGCTCTAACTCTGTGTGAAACTCTGCTATTCTATTTTGTACAAGGAGCCTGAGAAGATTAAGGCCCAAGATAGGATACTCCTCAGGTGATGGGGGAAGGAATCCACTGATCAACCAAAAGATGACATGAAGGCGTTAATCAGGCAACCTCGTTACCAATCTGACAGGAAAGAGAAGTACGAGTAATGAATCGAAGGAGCTACAAAATTAGGAATTGTATTTGCCACCTCAAGCTTTCCTCTGGAATTAAGAGTTTTGTCAGACAAGGCCACAATGTCTTGCTTGAAGGGTACACATATAGACATAGTCCTAATACAGATAGCCTCCCGGGGGCATGGCTGCGTACATCTTACCCTCCTCAGCCCCTGCTCGGGCGGGACTGCACCAGGTGGTTGTGGTTGTTGTTGTTGGTACACATATAGACATAATCCCACTATAAATTGATCAATAATAGATCTCTTGATTGTGGGGGTAGATCCTTTCATTGTTATCTTGCATCTTGCATCTTCATTTAGTTTATGAATATGCCAAAATCATCTTAGGATATTAATGTAGACTTTGGGTTGAGTATTATGTTTCCAAACAAATGAAATTTTAATTTAGTGGTCACTGTAAATTGTAACACTGAAAACCTCGCTGATGAACAGACATATGAGGAAGTAGTGGGGGCATTACAACCATGCTGGAGCACTTCTCCTTCATGTCGTTAGGCGCCTTATCCAAAATAGAATTCATCCATATCACATTCAACCGTTCAAGTGGCGACCATGGAGGAAGCCCATAATAATTAGAAGTTTCAGAACATGTTTAGATAATAAGAATACGATCAAATTACCATTCAAATAGCCTAATTTTGCAAATTAGAAGTACTTCTTTTTAGCAGAATGTTAAAGTTTACCAAGATCAATTTTCGCAAAATAAGTAGTTGTTTGTCCTTTATGCTTAACATAAGCTTCGACTTTCTATTTTGTAAATATAGTGCCCTATTCATGTGTTCATCTACTGTACATTAGCAGCAGATGAATACTAAAGTCAAAATTTAATAATCTAAAATTCCACACAAAGGTTATTGTCGTATCTAGACAATATAACACATTCCTGCAAAGTTTGTTTATAAACACTATAAAATCAGAGTGTAAAGAAGCTGGATGAGGCATTTACATGGCACAGAAATTAACAACTGTTGTTCTTGCATGCTGAGTTACGAACATAGCTTAAAGAAACACTAAAACCACAAGTTATGAACGTAGCTTAAAGAAATGCTAAAGCCACCTAAAGAATAGCTCGAGCATAAAGCAAGGACTTTCTGTTATCAGCAAAGAAAGTATCCAAACAACCAGTCATACAAATCAAACAAGAGTAACTGGCAAAAGAAGCAACGGTTTCCTATACCACCTAACTGAACAGGCTTAATTTATAATCAGCTCTAGTAACGTTGCCAAGAATGAGATGCAACGTAACACCAATCCTAACTACTATTAATCTAAGATGGAGCAAAGAGAACTCAATTCATTATTCTGTTGGGCCTACGACTAAGACAGCATGGTTTGCTCGAATTCCATCTGCAAGAGACGGTCACTTTCGTAGAAATTATCATATACAAGCTTCACCATCAACCAATTTAAAATTAATGTGGAAAAACATGCAACTCTATGTCTAATATAAGGATCAAGGAAGTACCGTGTGTCGGTATAATAAGGTTTAAGTTGAAAGAAATCCCTTTCAAAGGCTTCTTGATCTTCAGCTTTCACACTCAAAAGAACAGCATGCTCATAAATTTCCCCTGAACAAGTAGCATTACCCGGAATACGTGTAAGGAACAATAAAAAATTAGGCAATTACATATTTGGTGTATCATACAGTACATTTAAGAACATTTCATTTTTTCTTCAGATAAAAGATGCAAAAAATTTATCAACATATGCTTGCAAAAGAGAAACCAACTTCCTGAAGAATAATGTACCAAACTTAATACAATGGACCACATGCAAAATGAAAACTTTCAAATGAAGATAAAAACTCCGTTGATCTAATAAAGCCTCAAACTACTATAATTCTCAAACCTCTTGCATGTCAATCAAGCATGAACGTTCACACCATACTTCATATTTGAAGAAAATTGCATTTACACAACCCACAAACAACTTTCCTGAGACTCATTATCATAAGACAGCTAAAATGGAGCCAGAAGGTAGAGAACCTTCTTAAGACATTGAATGTTTAATAAGTTCACTAGAAAAATCTATAGGATGGCAAGCAATACTGCAACTAGGAACTCTTACTTGCTAAAGTCAATTCTTGGAGTTGTGTTAGGAGTCAATTCTTAAAACATCGAATGTTTAGTAAGTTCAGTAGCAAATTTCATAGGATGGCATGCATTACTGTGCAACTAGGAACTCTTACTTGCTAAAGTCAATTCTTGGAGTGCATTAGGAGTTTGCTGAAAGGATGGAGGCAGGCTTGGAAATTTCGTCAAATGGACCTGAAAAACAGGGGAAAATGGCTTCTGTTATTTTGAAAAAACAATCTATAACAAAATATAAGCAGCAGGAGATACTTATTGCCATAACCACATAAGAGACTTCATTAACATCACATAGATCCTAATGCACAAGCAATTTACTTGAGCTGCCTCGGTAAAGTACTACAAGACAGTATCTTCCATGGTTTTATGGGCTAGTCGGCATTGTCTGTGCCGGACAGCACATGCATGTCCGACAATTTTCGGCACGGAACAAACAAGCACATATATATTTGATTTTTTTTTCTCTCAAAGAATAATAACAAATAGATGTATATCGGCACGGGTTGGCATGGAAAACCTTGATATCTTTATATTATGCTTGATAGATAAGGGGATCAGATAAACATCTCCATACGTAAGAATCAACACTCTCAACTAGCAGGTTGCCTATTCACACTCAACACATAGACGGCTCAAGAAAGGGTATTCCAAGATTCCTTGTTCCTTATTAGCAAGTATACAATTTTCATGAAATGGTCTGCCATGCATCTGCATTTAGCAAGAGGAATTTGAGGATGCAAAACATGTAATTGAAGCTTCAAATTCGTAACTAATTTTCCTACAAACGCAAAATTTATGTAGACAACAAAGACACCAAAAGACAATATAAAAGGTTCTGAGCTTCGCAGTACCATATCTATCACCAACCAATAAACTGCGATAAGCAACCATTCTTGAGAAAAAAAGAAAAAAACTAAACAAACTCTTCTGTCATTTTGATGTATATACATTAGCAGCACCAGCCCTCTACTATTGATCGTCATGTAAGACATAAGATCTACACTTGACGCTACTCAAAGAAGGAATGATACTAAAAATCACATAAAGTCCAGGCATCAGTTGTTCAAAGCACCAAAGCCAAGCACCATCTAAACCTCCACTAGCTAGTTTACACTCTGTAAAACAGAACATTCTCCAAGCTATTGTTTCGCATATAATTAAAAGATTAAAGTTAAAAGCTAACATCATATAACCGCAATAAGAATACGAGACACTATGCAGGGACAATTTCCAAGTCCATGAAAAATCAAGCCAACCTTTTATACACACCTTTTCTTCTGCAGTAACACCAAGACTTAGAGTTCAAACCAGCATTCAGACCTTTCAATTCAAAAGAAATCAGCTACATATTTCCTTTTTATACGTTTAGAATAAAAAGCAGTACTGGCACAAGGATTCACTAGATCTGCTGGCTCCAAATAAATAGCTATCCGCAAATAACCAAAATGCATTTAAAATAATGAACTTGTGAATAAGAAACTATTCCACAAACTAGCTTCAGAATTGATTACCAAATATATACATTTATAATCCAAGAAGCTCATTATCAACAGACCCAATCAGAAGTATTAGCTCCAATAGCACAAATATGTTTATCTAAATTACTTCAAAAGCAACAAACTAATCACTGTAGATTACAAACCTATGATTTGAAAAGCAACGTAATGTTTAATTTAAAAAAATAATAATAAATCAAAATTAAGCAATACTCATTAATTTCTAGGTCAGTTAGAGAGATTGGAGCAAAGACCTTGAGCTGGGAGAGGAAATTGGAGCAGGTGTCGAAATCGTTGCGAATTAGGGCAGCCTTGAATCGATCGAACATCTGATTGACCTCCGTCAGCGCTGGATCCATCGTTGTTCGTTTGATTGATAGCTCGATTTCTTCTTCCCTCTGCTACGATTCGTTACTCTCAAAGTCTCAAAGTCTCAACTTTGCTTTGCCTTTTTGCTTTTGCTTGGAGGTTCGGTAGGGTTACCACTACTATGGTTCCCATCCTCGAGATGGGTACTTTATCTAGCAGGTAGTACGGTTCAGACCTAAATCCGGTTCGCTTGAAGTTGAACCGGATTTCCTAGTCAAGGTATTTCCAAGTGCGGCTCCTGTTTATTTGTCTTTCGTCTGGATCAGACCACCTCCTGATTTGTCAAGTCTTACATGTAGTTTTTATTTTAATTATTTTTTTTTAATGAGAAGTCATCTATCAAATACGAGTGAGAAGTTAAAAAATGTAATTTTTTTTGGAAGAAAACTCTTGTTTTGCAAATTTTTTCAAAATAAATTTCTTCTTTTTGTAAGAACTGTTTTAAAGAAAGGGGCACAATACCCATCCGCTTTACAGATTTCGTAGATTTAAACCATTTTATATAAGTGATTGCACGTGTATTTAAAAATGACTAATGTTTGTAAAATTTGTAAAGAAGGTCCACTAAAAAGATACTTGACGAATTTTGTCTCTAATACAAACTTACATCAACTAAACGAAATGCGGGACAGCATACAACAAATATTTAAAAATAAAAATTAACAAAAAAAAAACCCACAACAGGACTTACTAATTGTGCAAAAAATAGACAATAGGTAACTGAACAACTACCAATGAGTTTCTAAATGATTGAATTGATCTTTGTCGAAGCCTATAGTTCGATCTTGGTAGCAATAGAACAAAAGGTCAAACTCATAAATATAAGTGATGAATTTCATCATAATGACATAAACAGGAGAGTTATGGGGTTAAATGCTTAATGCCACAGCCGAGTACAGAAGCCTTTCGGTAAAGCTGGCTTTTCCTTGCTGCATATGCCATCCATGAAAGCATCGATAAGCTGAGCAACAAGACTCGACGGATCGTCGATCAAAATATCGATGAAAGCATTCACAACCCTCCTTTCTTGTGCTGTTGCTTTCAAACTGAACCATGTAAGAAATTTTACTCTAAACTCTTTGTCCATGTGTCCTTCACATTCTAACCATCTTATTACCTTGACACAATACTCATATTGCCGATCCGCTGTTTCCTTTTTGTTGGACGAATCGGGTGAACCGAGGGACTGATCGGGTTTAGTAGGAGTCTCCGTAGGAACAGAATTTGAGCTGACAAGAGGAGTAGACTCGGGATGAGGCGTATCATCCAAAGGGTTGACTTCTGAGCGAGTGACACGGTTTGACTTGGCTGCCTTCCGAGCCTTCTTGTTACCGCTTGAGTTCGTTGAGTCTCGTTGAGAATCAGATTGATTAATCAGAGGCTGGTCGCTGACATCATCTTCTCTTTTTAGAGTTGCCGTAAAATTTCCATTTGTGAAGGCACCGTCCGAGCTATCTCCAATAAGGCTTGTTGTTACACACTTAGCCTCAAATCGGGCCAACTCCCTGGTACTACTGAAAGGAGCCACCCTAAAATTGTATAGAGTTGAAGCATTAAGACCCGATATCTTCATCTTTGTAGCAGGCTTTAGTATGATACATGTTGGCCCGTCTGGATAGTCCGTGGAATTAGGGTGCCGATGCCAAACACTGCAGCCGATGACATTTTCTTCGAAAACATTGTCTCCGAAGTTCAGAGAAATCACTACAGAGAAGGGGGTAAGGTCTTCAAATTGAATGCTGAATGCTGTTTGACCTGCATCAAGTAAAAAGTCAACAAGAAGGTATGACCGGCGTATACATAAAAAAAGGGCTACCCGGTATCGCTCTGCATGTCCGAGAAGCGGGCGGACAATTTTTTATCAAATCAATTTCCACGCCTTGAACCCAAGACCTTTTGGTCGCAAGACAATAGCTTTTACCACTCTACCAGATTCCCCCTCGATTAGTGTATACATATGAATCTAAAATACGAAAGGCAAGAATATAACCGAGATACTTACGTGGGGCTTGTAGGTGGGTCCCAATGAAGAGGTCTGGTGAATTGGAGAGCTGATAGTCTAACGCTTCCACGGCATTAACACAAAGCTTCTGAACTTCGGCGCCACAGGTAAGCCGATTGACTATGCCTCTTGCCATCATTACAGAAACCTTGTCGAGGGGCCCTACTTCTTTCTTGAGTTTATTTATGATTGTCTTGACGATGTTATGTGGTTCCTTGTATATTTCAGTTCCTTTAAGGATTCTATGGCTGAGAGATAGCCTTTCACAAAGCACATCAACTCTCCTAGCTTCCTTGGCAATCAGCAATTGCTTATGCCAAGTTCTGCAATAATGAAATGCGACGTTATGCACATAAGAACATATAGATCAAAACTCGCACAATATACAAGCTTTCTAGCTATCTGCTCATAAAATTAGACATTGGAAAGAAAATTAAACATATAAAACATGTTACGTGTAGTATTTTGAAGTGAGATTAACAGTTCAACTTGACTTTTTTTTTTGAGCAAAGCATATGTTAACAAAGGAAATTGGTAGTTACCCGACAAGCCAATTGACTTTCCCACAGCAAACACAGTAAAAGCTGCCATCCAACTTCGAGTAATACCCTTTTTTTGAAATGCCAGCTCTCTCATGCTTTAGAGCACACTTTAAGTGGCAAGTCACACCGCATGACTCACCTGAGTAAGGAGGATCAGAGTTGCAAACCAACCAAAGGCTAGGATCTTTATTATCATCGTAACGGTAGCAAATGCAACAGGAGCAGCGTTTACAATATTTATCATCTGGGCTAATGATGGCTTTGCAAGCAACATTCCTACATATTGTTGCACCGACGAGCTCTTCCTTGGTGGTTTTTGAAAGGACGTGCTCCTCCTTGGTGATTTTTAAAGAATCCTGATCGGTGTCAGCAGAAAACTGCATTTTCCTTTTCTTTTTACATCCATTTTCATTCTTAGTTGAAGAGGATAAAGGACTTGCTTTCTCCTCATCCTTTTTCCCCCACTTTTCTGAAACTAGCCTAAGCAGATGCTCGATCATTTTAGACTTGGTGACTCCGGTGTATTTCCTTTCCTTTCCCATCTCTGCACAAATGAGTCGAACAAGCTCCCGGCGACTCCAAGACTGAAGAATTTCGGGGGCATTTTCTGCCCAGGTTGAAATTTCGTGCACCAGCTCACGCTTCTCATTGAGACTTAATTCGTTACATTTTGCAGGATCAATCACAAAACCTGGAAATTGAAAGAATTAGTTATTGATTTCTAACACGCGGTTACATCATAGATTGTATGTCTAAAGGCGGAAAATGAAAAACGACAAAAAAAAAAACCACTACGGTCCATTCTTTCCTATAATGAACTTACCTAGTATATTCATGAATAAAAAATTCCATGTGCTAAATCTAAATCCTAAAAAAAGGAATCTTGTCTAAGTAACGAATGTAAAACCATACATCGTTAGAGAAATAAACTTCTAGGCTAGTACACGGGGCAAAGAATGGCAAGATCAATGCATATAACCATTTACAGCCAGGATTCCAGTGACCCTCCTACATGTGGCAGGATTTGAACCAGCACCAAGGCCCTAGATTGGGGTACACTCCAACCAGTGTGCAGCTGGTTTCGCCCGAAAAACATGTAAACCCAAACCATTTATTAGCCTTTATTTATACCACCAAAAAATGTAACTTTAAATCAAGGGGATGGCTCTAGTTGTCTAATTAAGTGAAACAAGCCTATGTTGCACCACCAACTCCGTAGATTTCGCCTTCTAAAGATAGTGATTTCATAGCAAATAATAGAGACTTGTAAGAACATCAAATATCTGCTATGGCACTCAAGCTACAAAATTATGTGGTACCTCCTTATCAGCCTACACATCACAATACCAGATATGAAAGGCAGACACATGCGCACACAAACACCCCGAGAAAAAAAGGTTAATTGCCTGTGGAAAAAAAGAGGAAACTAACATATTCAAAAATTATATGCAACAGCATCTAAAACAACAAACATGACACAACATCATGCTAATAAAAACTCCTCTAAAAAAAAAAGAAAAAAGAAAAAGAAAGAAATACAGTACACAAAATGAAACTACATTAATAAAAAACAATAGGTATTCAACAGCAGAAGTCACTGGCATTATAGTTCTCCAATTAAAAAAAAAAAAGCTACAATTTATGCGTTGCAACTTCTAAACAGGAAACACAAAACAAGTTACAGATCAAGTGAAAACCTGACAGCAAAGAAAGATCACACCCAAAAAAAAAGAGAAAAATATAAGGTCAACTAGTCAAGCTACATTGCAGAATCCTGAAATCCGGATCATTTTTCAATAACAAAGTTATTAAATTTGGTAGTTATACCCCACATATAGGTAAAGAAAAACTCCAGAAAACAAAAACAACTTACACTGCAGAATCATGAAATATGAAACAATTTCAACAGCAAAAGCACTGAGCTTGAAGCCATCCCTCACCAAAAAAAAAGAAAAAAAAAAAAGAAAACTCCAAATAACACCAAAAAAAAAAAAGTTGAAATCAAGCGATCGCTGTGATACCAAAGATCACACATACAGGGCTCAAAAGTCAAACCACATTGCTTGGCTACAACCCAGACAAATGAAATACAAGAACAACATCAATTTATATTGCGGAATCATGAAACATGAAACAACTTCACCAGAAAAACACCGAGTTTGTAGTCCTATACCCCAAAACAAAACTTCAAATAATACCAACAAAAAGTTCGAATCAAGCGATCAATGAGACACCAAAGACCACACACATAAAGGTAACAAAAGTCAAGCCACATTGCTCCTTACAACACATAAAAATAACGAATAATCAAAACAAAGTATAAGTTTTACCAGCAAAAGCATGTTTTTGTAGCCATATTCCCCCAAAAAACCTCCAAAATAACACCAAAAAAAAAAAATTGACATAAAACAATCAATGTGACACCAAAGATCATACATAAAGGTATCAGTAATCAAGCCACAAAACTCCGATTCAGCACAGAAAAATCAAAATACCATTAAAAATTAAGCTACATTGGTAAAGGCTAAGAAGAACTGACCTTGGAAGTTGGATTCCATGCTTGAGATTATAAGAGATGTCCCAACTGAAGATCAAAAGTTGACAAGCGCTGAATGGTCGACAAACAAAAGAAAAGAAATAGATAAGATCGACGGATGGATTCGTGGTGGTTGGTTGGTGGTAAATGGTAATTTAGTGGAAAGAGACGCCTTTTCCTTTTTTTTCTTTGTTGGTTTCGTTAGTTCCTAGAGATGAAGAAAGGCGAGAGCATTGTGCCTAATGGTTGGGGATTACTGCCTTCGTCCTACATTATTGTTTTTGTTTGGAAAAAGAAAAAAAAAGGGGCAAAATGGAGGCGCAGGGAATCGAACCCAGGACCTCTCGCATGCGAAGCGAGCGCTCTACCAACTGAGCTACGCCCCCTTCCTGCCATGAAGCATCATGAATAGAATATAATCTAAAACTTTGCTTTGTTTTTTTTTTTTTTTTTTTTGGGTTTGGTTCCGGGACAAGTATCATGCAATTCTTTTTTGAGGTAGCAAGAATCAAATTTGGGATGGGAATGAGCATAGGAAGGCAATCCCTTTTATAGTTCAATTGGCAATTATTTTGATATTTTAAAAATCTAAAATTATAAATCACGATAAAATATACTATTTTTTAGCTTAAAATATTCAGAAAATCTTTAAAATATAGATGCTATAAGCTAGTTTCAACCGCACCAGTCATAGAACCTAGTTAGGTGGGATCAAAAATTTCAATGGAAAAGATTGCTCAGGAAGATAGCTTCATCCCAATGATAGCATGAATGTACGTATTTATATAATATTAAAGCACAACATATGAGTTTGGTGATATATTATATGTTAATATCAATTATTTTACTATTAAGTAAATTAAATTATATATAATAGTTATTATAGTATTTATGTGATTTACATATAATAGAAAGTTATAAAATTGTTCTTTTTTTTTCTCTTCCTCAACCAGCTGCAGCACTTCACCCTCTTCTCTCTCTCTCTCTCTCTCTCTTTTCATCCGTTAATATTTTATTTTCTCAACTAGAATATTTATATGGCTACAAAATTTTGACTTTTGTGTTTAATTAGTTTTGTTTATGTGTCATATTTTTTATTCACATATCGCAGGTACGTCGTTCCTAGTATATTCTAAGGCCCCATATATAGTTAATCATTCTTGTATATGGATAGCCATTTCTTGATAAATCCAATGAAAATAAACAATATAATAACTCATCTTTTATATTATATAATTAAAATCATGCATGTCATTATCAAAGCTTTGTTGTACCCAACTTTTTAGTAGTATATATCATACATATTCAACTATTTTAACATATTATATAAATTTAAGTAAATTTTCTCATAAATCATGTATAAAATTGTTGAAGAAATACAGAGCAAAATAAGTAAGAGATGCAAGAAGATCTACACAAAGTTCGGGAAAAGACGATCAAAGTTTCCGAGGAAATAAATGACAGCAAGAGGAAGCTAACATCAATGTACAAAGCTGTTCATGAGCTCAAATGGAAGCTTGATTTCTATGACTCGGAGAAGTCGAGGATCGAATCAGATATCGATAACGCGAATCTATTAAAAGCCGATATATTACGGGAGATGGAGCGTGCACGACGCGACACGGATGAAGTAAGAAAAAAGATTGAGTCGTGTACTAAGGCTGGTTGTAAAAGTGCATTGAACAATGGATGTAGGGAGTTCAGTAAAGAGGAAATCTTGGCTGCAACTGATAGATTTTCGGAGAAATTAGTAGTGTCTAATTGTGATGATGGAATAGTTTACAAGGGAAGACTTGATCATATCGATGTCGCCGTCAAGTTCATGGCTTCGCTATGCTCGCAATCCTCTGAGGAGTTCAATTCGCAAGTAAGCATGAAATTTCTTCTTTTTTTGTGAAAAACAATATATTTTTTTTATCTATATTAAAATAAATTATAGTAACTATCCATGGTAATAACTCAATCACTCTTAATAATAAAAGTAAGTAATTTCTAACATATATATCGTAAGTGCTCTCACTTACCTCATATGCATGGATCTAGAGTTAACTTCTAGCTAATATATAATTTCAGACTTTGAAATAAGTATAAAAAGCCCAAGAGGATGAAGAGTTTCTAAATTTAAAATATATATATATATATATATATATATATATATATATGTTAACGAGAAAATTTGGGAGCTCTAACATTTTTGAAGCAAAATTCTTGAGTCACCTAAAAACTATCCCAAATTTCATGTATGTTAACATGATCTTTATTCAATCATGGTGGTGAATAGAACTGAACTTGATTGATTTTGGGATAAACTGTGGGAGAAATTTTGGGAGCTCTATTATTACTCATTCTACAACAACAACAACAAATGCTAATAATAAATCCGCCGAAGCGGAGGCTGAAAAGATAAGATACACACACTTATATCCTAGAAGAGACTATCTATCTCGGTCTTGGTAACCAATGGTTATGCATACAAGTACACCAATGTTTAAGCATACAAGTCTGCAGAGTATGATTTCGCACCACGCACGTCCAAGGCGTGGTAAATTTTGAGAGATCTAACAGTACTCCATGCTAAAAATGTAGGTTGAAATACTCCGGCAGCTCAGGCATCCGCACGTAGTGTCAACTATAGGCGCATGTGCTGACTGCAAATGCATTATATTCGAGTACCTTCATGGCGGCACACTGCATAGTTCTCTCTTCTCTGAACAAATCCAAAGCAAGAAGCATAATTGTCTCCTTCCATGGCACACCCGTATACGCATCGCAGCCGAAGTCTGCTCCGCCGTAGGTTTTTTGAACTCTGGACGGCCGCAGACGGTCACCCGCTGCCACGTGGACCCCTCGCATGTCTTCCTTGATCATAATTTGGTGGCAAAAATCTCCATTCCTCTTCGCAATTCGGCTTTGGTTCTAGGATTTGATGTTGTTTCTCTTGGCAAACTTATCATGCAGCTACTCACAGGTACTACAACAAAAATTTTTGGAAAAATAACAAATCAGCCATCCTTTACAAAACTATTCCAAATCGGCCCTCTAAAATTTATTCCAAAACACCTTTCCGTTTGTTGATGTCAGCAACTTTGCGTTGTTGACATCAGCATGGGTTGATTTGGAAAAGTTTTTAAAAGCAAGAGCTGATATGTGGAAGTCCCAAATTTTTTGATAGCATGTAACATAATCAGATTCTTAGATATGCATCAACTCATATAATAAAGTCAATAACGGCTGGATGGGAGCCACCCAACTGCAGCAATAGCTAATTGCCATAACAGTGCTATACAAATTAATGAGGCCTAAAGTAGTATTGATATTAGTAGCATTATAAAATAATCTTACGACTGCTATCGGCTTAAGCTTTTTGGATAGTTGGTTATTTCAAAGTTAGTTTACTTACGGCGATGTTTATGGATGCTTGGATCTTTACGAAGGGAAAAAGGCAGTGACGGCGGAGGAGGTCCAGGATGCTCTGGGGAATTTGAAGGCAATTTTGGATCCAAGAGCAGGAGAATGGCCAATGGAGATTGCAAGGGAGTTCGCGGAGATCGGTCTTCGATATGGTGCGAAAGAAAATGATGTATTGCATAACACTGAAGATGTGCTCAGAATGATGAGGGAATTAGAGCTTTTGGAGCTAAGAGCAAAGAAGAGAAGATTGAGAAGACCTGATGAAGTTGCACCTGAGTTGATGGAGGTGCCCACTAGTGCCTTTCTATGTCCAATTTTTCAGGTATGTGCTCTTAGTATTGCAACTAATTAAGTTTCCTTTTCTTTCTTTTTTTTTTTAAATTTTGGGATGACGCAAATCATAGTAGTAGACATAACTTTTACTGTAAGTGGAGTTCTCGTATTGTTATAGAATAGGTCTAGGTTGTTAGTATGAATTTAGGAATTGTTACTCTAAATTTAGGAATTTGTTAGATTTTGATATTCTATAAATTAGAGGCACCACCTCCGTTGTATATAGCAGTTTACCATTTAATAAAATTATTTTTTTCTGCCACATATTTCTACACGTATTATCTCAATTCGTATGTTTATGGAAACGAATTGCTTTTCTTTGCGCTCATTCTCATGTCTGTTGGCGGTCCTCTAGCGATCTCGGACAATCTCATCGGTGGCGAGAACGACGACCATTATATACATTCCAAATTCTACAATTATGTGATGGCCATATGCTCGTGTGCATAAGTGGTTGTCCTAACTCCTAAGTGTCTGATCGAAGCTATATATAAGTCACATAATAAAAAAAGATACCAACTTTATCCCGCAAATGCAACATCCACCTGAACTTGTGACCTGGTCAATGGAAATTATGGAATAGAGAAATTTTATTTTTTTATTTTTAATAACAGGAGGTGATGAAAGAGCCATATGTTGCAGCAGATGGATTCTCATATGAATTGGAGGCAATAAAAGGGTGGATTGATGGTGGTCATGAAACATCTCCTATGACCAATCTCAAGCTCAACCACAAGCACCTCACCCCGAACCACACTCTTCGATCGTTCATCGATAACTGGCGAAATTCGAGGTTTTCTTAGTTGACAAGATACGATATATTATCGTGCTTCATACATTTCAAAGCCATTTCGGTCTAGAGAACTAGCATTTTCCAGCTGGCAAAGGCTCTATGTAGCATTTGATTTTTTTCATAAAATTACCATTATTTAGCTTGTCAAATAAGCTGCCATACTCTGTATTTGATAACACAGCTATTTCTTAAAAAGAACAATTACAGCACTGTACTTTTCAATAATTATTACAGCACCGACAGTTGACAATTTTGTCGACGAATTTTATCGGCAGCGCCTTCCTGTTCGCAAATATGCTCGTATTCCAGAAATAAGAACATTTCTCTGATAAATTTGCACTACTTCGATGTTAAATTTCAAAGCTTATCCTCCAAAATGGAGAGTGCAATCCACTTTTTAGTGATCATATCAAAAGCATATTCAACTTGATATGAGCCATGAATCAAAGCATTTCTGTCATAAAATTCGACGTTATGACATTTTTTAGAAAAAAATGCACTACCTTCATTGAATAAATTCAGCTTCAACTAATAGTTGAAGTTACAGCATTACAGAGAGCAGTACATGCTAGAAAAATACGGCGTTAATATATTAGTAATGAAAAAAGTAGAGATACATCATTGTCCATCTGCTGGAGTTACACCAAGGATCAGTGGTCATTGCCCATGCAGCCGTATAAGCATCTGAGATACCTTACGTCCTCGACGTTACTACCTTAGATTCCCTCCTGCTTTTACCTAATGATCTTTGGTTGCTCTCCTCCAAGACTCCCTGTATTCCTTCTTCTTGACCTTAGTTTTACTTGCATTTTATGTTTGGCCCTAGGCTCACAAGACAACTTATTTCGTATCATCTATAGCAGCATGGTACTGATAAAATAAAATTAGCCAAACAACTTTAGTATCACAAGGATTGCAGATACAGATGATCGAAACCCATTAAACTAATACTGCAGAGCAAGAAATAAAGTACGTAAAAAGGGCATGCTGCACCAACCGCTTCAGTATCTTCTTTCCTCATAACATAGCTAGCAGAGATGTAAACTAGAGCATTGTCTGGTAAAACACTCAAAGGCACCCCAAGAAATTTACATTCTAGCATCAAACTTCGTATCCAGGATTGATCTTCTGCTGAATATCATCATAACTTTCCAATTCCAGCATGTCTTCTAAGCTCCCTATGAATAATGGAAGCCTTTGATGCAGCTCAACCGGTTGAATTGAGAGGATCTTATTTTTTCCATCAGACCCTTTTCCTCCAGCATGCTCCACAAGAAAACTAAGAGGGTTTCCCTCGTATACCAGGCGAAGATGATCTCTCGGATTCATTGCCACCCCACCATACATAAGCGTTCGGTGGAAATCTGCAACCAATGAACATATATATCGTGCTGAGTACTTCTTAGGAAATTGTCCCTTACCCTGTCTGACGGTGTCAATATATTGCCTTAAACCATCAGGCCAGTCGAAATAACGCGCATCATTTACTGAATAAATTTGTCCTGTAACCAATAGCACAAACTCCCCATAAGAAAGAACAAAAGAAGTAAATGGATATTTTGAACATAATATTATTTTCTCATGCAATCAACAATTTTGCATAATGTAATCTTACCCCTCCGTGGAATCTGGATGGAGGGATGGGTAACAACAAATTCCCCAGTAGTGTGGTCCAGTGTCATTGCATGGGTTCCAGACCCAAAGCTGATGCACAAGATAGTTGCAGATGAGTATAGAACATAGGCTGCAGCAACAAGTTTATTCCCACTTTGGAGACAATTAAGTTGTGCTTTCTCTTCCAATGGCAGGTGGTCTAATTCTACAAGCCTGTTATAGATTCCAAGTATTGTTCCGGTCGGGATGGAGGCATCAATATTCCGAGAACCGTCTAAAGGATCGGTAACAACCACAAAGGGGCCATGGTTGCTTATCCAAACTGGAGCATCATCTTCTTCCGATGCCATGACTGCAACTTTTCCAGAACTTTTCAGTGAGGCTAATATTATTTCATTCTGCAGGTGCAAGATCTCAAGTTGTGAGAATAGCAAGTATTTGCTGAGTTCTCCAAGGTTCTATATTTACTATTTTGATAACCGTTTCACCTTCTTGTAATTGTGGAATAACCAACAATCGTGGCATCTTAAGCTAATCATAGGATATGGATAAGTAGATTTTATCTCCCCATGTTTTTTTTCCCTATTAACGATTCCTTTTTCAACGAATACGAATTTAGGATGCGAAACTACGACCTTTGACTCTGATTCCACGTGGAATAAGCAACTCTTCTAGAAGCTTAAGCTGATATAGGGTCCTACTAGGATTGAATATATTTTAGAGAGTCATCCTGTGTTCGTCATAAGCTAGTTATGTATCTTCATAAATCATAATGGTGCTTCGGCAATATCTGTAAACATCATTAACAAACGGAATACACACACACATACATTTCTACAAAATATTGAGTTGACATCTTCTGCGGCTCTATGAAATATTCATCTTAAAATCATCGAATAGTCCTGCTAATTAATCCTGTCTATACCAACAAGAAAATCATTATCCAGCCAAATAGATGATACATGGAGGAGCTTCTGAACCAATATGTCACTAATTTCAACATTATATTAATTCAGCAAAATCCAATAAACCAGATTTAATTCGCAATGGATATCCAACTAAAATAAAATATAGTACCGAGACAACATCGAGGGGCTTAGGCGTATCTCTACCGGATCCGACCTCCACCGTAGTGCCGCCCATCTGCCTCGCCAGCTTAGAATTGAAAGGAGAAGCGATAAGAGAAGCGATTTTCTTACAAGCACACTGAATATGTGCCATCAGAACAGCGAGATCGTCTCCTACATCAAGTCCCTCTTTACCGACGAACTCCATCAATGTCAGGTACTCCTTGAATTGAGAATTCATCGCTTTTTTGGCCTTTAATTGTGAGAATGATCGGGAATATTTGGATTTCAAAGCAATGGAAGTGGTGAAGGCGGGCGGTGGTCGCGGAGGGGAGCGAATGGGAAGCGACAGGGGGAAATTTGAGCTTTGAAGTGGGAGATGAAGGAAGTGCAATTTGGGAGAGAGATGAACTGGAGAAGTGTACATGGAGTTCTTCTGGATAGAGCTTGAAGCAGTGGCCGACTGGCTTTGTTAACTTGAATTTTTAAAACAAAAATGTTGAAATTGTCTAATATCAAAGTGGTAGTTTACAACGTATTTTGTTTGCTTTTTAAATGTGTAGTTCTTTAGATGACGGTTTTAACATATGCTATGACACATTTTAGAATATTTTAAAGCTATAAAATTATATATTTTATTTTTTAATAATTTTGTACTTCCTTTTTAAAAATATTTTCAAGTATGAGTTTAAATGAGTGAGATACATGTAAATGTTTATTTGGAGCATTGTATAATTTATCCATGTCCAAAACAGTATGCTAGTTTACTGAGGTGGGAACTTGCACATCAATCTATACATTGTTTAACATTTTTTAATCAATTTCTCTAACCGATTAATGTTCTACACCTTAAAATATATATTTTAAAATATTTTTAAAAACACTTTTAACATAAAAATTATAAATCTCATCAAAATATATAATTTTATATTTTTTTTAAAAGAAATACTTTTACATAGAAATATTAAAACTCTAAATTCACGACAGATTAGTAGATAATATATTAAAATTTTAAAAACTTAGAACACCTATTTAGAAGTATTTTTTTGAAAAATTTTCAATCTAAAAATTATAGATCTTATCAAAATCTAAAACTTTTATATTAAAAAAATTTACATAAGAAAAAAAGAGTGATTTGTAAAAAAATTGAAAGGTAGAAACTGATATGTGATGGTTAAAAAACTAGAAACTGATCCAGCATTTCACCAAGGATAATAGAGCATATTTGGCTACAGTTATCCATAGCTGACCCCAGAAATTTACTAGCTAGTATAGTTTGCAGCTTCCTTTCTTTTTCTTTTTTTCTTAAAAAAAAGAAAAAAGAAAAGAAACGCTATGGCATGTCAGGGATAATAGGATGCAACTCAAATGCATCGAAATGTTACATAGACATCAGTTGATGGATCAAAGTGTAGTAAAATCGGCAGTAGAATTCAGGACATGAACTAGTCCACATATCTTCCTTCAACTAGGGAATTACAAAGAAGTTGAGGTCAGCTGCATATGGAAGCAATTAGGCCGATGGATCTACTTGTTGCGCTTAACGGCACGCCGGCCTTGGCCCTTCTTGGGTGGACCTTTATTACGTCGTTTCAGCATCTCAAGTTTAGCCAACCGCCTATTAAGAATATATCAATCAATGGCGTTTGAACAAGAAAAATTAACAGTTATATCAACAACCAACATGAGGAATCTCGACATATAATAGAAACGAATGATTAGATCGATCAGTGTATAGAGACCCCAGATTTCAGCCATTGAACAAAATAAACAAAGCATTATTACTATTTGCAATGGAATTCGTGCATGGATCTATACAAAATAGCCAGACATGCTAAACCTGTTCAATCTACTAAATGCATGTGGTCAAACAGGTTTGAATCTCCCATTTAAAAGGGAAGGTAACTTTCAAGTTTCAGATTTGATCGACAAAATCTAAATGAAAGCAACAAGGTGCAAATCAAGGCATCTTTCTAATTCAAAAAAATGTTCTTGCTTGCTTACTTGGATTTCGCTTTCATTGCACGCATATAATAATGAAAGGAGGTTGAAGAGTCCCTTTACAATTGCATGCTTAGATAGTTAAGTATTACAAGATCAGCATGCAACTTACCATACTTTCATGTAAGCAATCAATCATATTAACCTAGACATTAAGTCTCCAATAAACTAGATTGAGATGCAACAAACAAATGTGTACGAGGACACAGCCTAAACTGATTACACTGTATCTTCTAGGTGCTTCCTCTTAAAAAGCAAAGCAACACGGAAATTTCAAATGTCGAAGAAACAGCAAAGGATGCTACTGAGGCTGAATTGCAGAGATCAGATTTGACCAAATTATCGGTTGGATACGGTGGAATGTAGGTTCAGAGGTGTGAATCTACAGCCTCGACTTAGCATGTAAATAAAAGAGACAAAATAAAAAGAAATATATTCCTAATCTACCTGCACCAACATTATGACATATTTGTATGAGACTGTATAGTGTGTCTACTTCCACCTTCGACAAATTGCATTAAATAGCGCATGCATCCCGTAGGATTACACTAAAGTTCTTGCTTTAGCATTGGGTACAGGGTAGGCCACTTTGGTAATTCCAGAGGCATAAAACAATAATATAGCGCATGCATCCCGTAGGATTACACTAAAGTTCTTGCTTTAGCATTGGGTACAGGGTAGGCCACTTTGGTAATTCCAGAGGCATAAAACAATAATATTAGCTCCATATTCGTTTCATCAATACCAAAGTTAGAGTAATATCCCTCCTACATTGCAGTCATTCTGTCATTTTAAGAAACAACCCAAGAAAGGTCCTATAATCTCAATAAATCCAGGTTTAGTCCTAAGCTAAAGTGAATTAATTTTTTGGCTAAATTACAATACTATTATCAAAGTATATAAAACCACTATTCCTACTACCAATTTAAGCTTCTAGGGAATTGGTTATCTCACAGCAAAGGTTCTCAAAACCAAGCCAGCCAGCACGAGTATGTATAAACTATAAAGTATGCCTACGTAAGAACCAAGACTATAAGCGATGAGTGTGTTAGTATATGAAAGCATATTTCTGCTATCAACTCAACACACTTAGAACCAAGACTATTTAGTCATTGATGCATGTTGCATGACAACAAAACTAATCGAACCATCACATCGCTATTAGATACATCTTTTGAATCCATTTTAAATTGATTACAATCCTCCACATTCATCACAAAATATTTTGAAATGGCTCCTAAGCACCAAATTTTCCGTATCATTGCAATAGCTTCCTAGTTCGCAGACACTATAGCTGATAATTTCTAAGCAACATAGAGGAAACTGGTTAAGAAAAGTATAAAAAACTTACAATCAACATAGAGCAAACTGGTTAAGAAAAGTATAAAAAAACTTATAATCAACGTAGAGCAAACTGGTTAAGAAAAGTAATAAAAAAACGAAAAAAAGAAACTCTGCAATGATTCTAAAGCTTTCTTACCAAACATGAGCATTTCATCGAATACGTCATCCGCATTACAGAAGAGAAAATGAATAAAAATACATCAAAATGTAAATTAATAATTAAATTGAGCGTACTCTTTCTCTTCTCGAGCGAGAACGAGAGGATCTTCGTTCTTGATGTCGTAGGGGTACCACTGCGCCACCTTGTCGCCGATGAGCTTCTTCCTCAAAAGCTTGTGCGCCGATCGCTTGCCCTCCGGGTTCAGCACGTGACCGAATATCCGAGCACGTGCCTCTGCTACTCCGGCCACCGCTGCTGCCGCTACTGCCCTTGCCAAGCTCATCTCCACCGCCGCCGTCGCTGCCACATACACTCTCGCCGTCGCTCTGATGTAGAGTGACAAAGCAACTATGGGCCGGTGGCCCAATAGTTCTCTTGACCAAGCAAGTAAGATGTAATTGCGCTTAATTGGCACATGAATCCAACTCATCTCTCTCTCTCTCTCTCTCTCTCTCTCTCTCTCTAATATTTTATTTTTACATTTTAAATGAGAATCAAACACAATATTTAGAGGTTAAAATATTTTTAATAAGTAAACTATTTGAGTTCTTCTCCACAAGAGAATGCCATTGAACGAAAAGAAAAATAATCAAATATTCTTAAATTACTCCACCATCCCACAAACTATAAAATTTGAAATATATTTCTTTTGCACTTACAAAAAAGTATATTTTTGACCCTTTTGGATTCAATCTATGTTCTTTGATTTAATTTTTTAAAAATAATACTATATTTATTCAATATTAGTATCATAATTAAAAAATATAAATGTAATCAATTCTGAAATATGTGCTTGACATGAGCTGAAGATTGAAGAATAAATATATCACATTTATACTTAAAAAGGTTGTCTTAATATCATTTCATCAAAATACCAGAAGTTCTTAGAAATTTTTTCCATTAACCTATCTATCCGCAATCCGGCCACAAAATTTGATTTTAAACTTTTACAGATTTACTGAAATCAACTATCAAGAGGCATATATTTGTACATTTAGTTGCAAAATACACGGTTGTAGTTCAACATTTTATAGAGAATTATTAAGAATTTATCGAATTAAGTATACACTAAAAATATACTTTCAACTATACTTTGAAGAATATTAGCCATATTTCTTGTTGTTTCTGAAATAAAGTTTTTGAATTACAAAATGAAGAAAATAATTATATATGTATAATTTATAATTACTATTTAAAAAAAAAATTATTCAAAATTTGAGGCTGATCTACAACAGTCCTTATAATATACTTATATTACTATATAATCTTAAATATGACTTTCAGACAATGTCTAAATTTAATATAGGATGATAAATTTGGTTAGAATATAGTATTTACTAAAATAGTGGGTGTATGTCGTCGGAAAGTTTTCGTATAAAAAATAAGAAACTATCAAATATAACTTATAATTTAAAAAACTCGTCCCAAAAGGGAGTATTATCCAAAATAATCCGAAATTTCGATCCAAACCGACCCAAAAAGCAAAAAATTTGTTCTATTTGGGTTGGGTTCGGTTTGAGTTAGCTTTTTATTTATCGGATATAGAAAATCCGTTCGTGTTAGGATGTGAAATTTCTGTTCGGGTCAGGTTTTATCTGAAAAAGTTTTATTATAAACATTCGGGTTGGGCCGTAATGAGCTAATGGAGAGTAACAGTCCAAGGCACCGCTCGATCGAGGCAAACCCAGCTCGGACACAAGTCAGCGTTTAAAAACCGGCGCGCTTATTTAGCCCGAGAGAAAAGCGCCTAGTATTCCCTCTCTCGCCGCTCACCCTATGCGCTCACCGCCGGCGCTCAAACTTCACCCAAGCGTCTCTTTCTCCTCGATTCTTCAATTAATTCTTCCACCAATTATCTGAAAATTCAGAGAAAATGTGAGTTCTGCTACTTTAATCTATCTTGTACACTCTCTGCTCGTCTCGCGTGTTTAATTGTTGATTGATTGATTGATTTAGGTCTCGTATTTGCGTTAAAAACATTCCCAAGTATATCAAGGAGGATCGCCTCCGCGATTTCTTCTCGCAGAAAGGCGAAGTCACTGACGCTAAGATCATGCGGACTAAGTATGTAAACATTAGAATTTCTCAATCATAACTTTACTAGATTGTGATTTTGGCATTTAATTGATGTGTGCGTACTCTTTGATGCTATGCTCATCAGAGATGGGAGAAGCAGGCAGTTCGCATTTATCGGGTTTCGGACTGAGAGTGAGGCTGACGAGGCACTGAACTTCTTCAACAATAGTTTTATGGATACATGTAAAATCACGTGTGAGGTACTGGAATTCTAATATTTTTGTTTATTTTTCCATCATTCATGATTTTGCCTAAACTAAGCTCCTAGAATGTTTACCCAAATTTTTTCCAGATGCATATGACTTACAATTTAGATTAAGTGAATGAACTTTAATTCATCTGGAATGTTGTGTTTGTTATCTATATCTTCTATTTGTATTTCTTTTTTTGGGGCTTATTCTCGAGTGTAGTTGAGGAGGAAAATAAGAAATAGGAACAAAACCATAATTCATTATAAGCCTCGCTCTGATCGTGTAGCTTGTATTGTTTTCAAGCAAGTTTTACAAATTTCCATAGGATTTTACTTTGATTTAGTAACATTTATAAGCGTTATCTTTTAAGAGTTGTGATAATGTTGTGAAGCATACACCCTTTAAATTGTAATTTGTAGATATGGATGGCATGACACTTCCTACTCTTTATATCATTTCAGGTAGCCCGTAAAGTTGGTGATCCAGATATACCACGTCCTTGGAGTCGTTATTCTGTGAATAAAGACATTGCTTCAAAGGGCGGAAAGGATGATAATGGTGATGCTCAAAAATCCAGTGATCGAACATCCTCTAAAGGTGTCATTAAAAATGTATCAGTAAGTAAGGATGATCCTCAACTCCCGGATTTTCTTAAGGTCATGCAACCTCGGAAGATGAAAATATGGGCTGATGATGCATTGGATGAGCATCTTCAGGAAAAGGTGTTTAAGGATTCACCAGCACAATTGACTGGTAAAAATAATAAGAACGAACTAGATGATGAGAAGTTAGCAAAATCTGAGCCTGAAGAATCACTATCAAAATCTCCAGAATATGAAATAGCAGAAGATACAGATGCTGACTATTTGAAAAGTAGAATCAAGAAAAATTGGTCAGACTCAGAAAGTGATGATGAAGATTCTCGGAGTGAAGTTGCATCAGGGAATGAGAGTGAAAAAGAAGAATCAGAGAGCAATGATACAGATGAATCTCAAGAGATTAAAGATGAAAATGCAAATGAAACAGATAAAGCTGATTCTTCCATCCATTCTGATGATGAAACCATTGACCATGAAAACCGAAAACCATCAGTAAATGATGAAATGAAGCAGTTTTTGGAAACTGGTCGCCTTTTTGTGCGCAATCTTCCTTACACAACAAAGTATGATGATGAACATATGAAGACGTCACTTTAGCCTATTTGTCTACTTATAACTAATTATGTGTCATATAGTGAAGAGGAACTGATGGAGCTCTTCAGCAAGTTTGGCGATCTATCACAGGTACACCTTGTGGTTGACAAGGAAACAAAGAGATCGAAAGGCATAGGCTATGTGTTGTACACGCTTCCTGAGTGCGCAGTTAGGTAATGTATTATTTTGTACCATTCTTTTCAGAAATTGAAATATGCCAAGGCAGTTGTTGTACATGCTTCCTGGAAGTCGTTCATGTAGTTATTCAATTCACGCAGATTCTATAGTCGCAATAGCTCGGACCAATATTTATACTCCATGGCATATTTAGTTTTACTAGAAAAATATTATCAATATAGTTGTATGAATAGAGTAGCCGGAAGCATCTTATTCACAAATTAAGCTTGGCAGACCAAATGTTTTAGAAGAATCGGACTGAAGGTTACCTTGTAGTGGATTCAAGCAAACTAATATTTCCTTTATTCCATGGCGTTACGTGCTATGTCGAAAATTTTATATTTGAATTTTAAATTAAATTTACTTTTTACTATTGAGAAATAACAAATAATTATATATTGGCATTGTTGGCATGGTCGGCGCATGCCGTGATCTGAGTTGACCGAACTTGGCTCGGCCCCGCACCTAAAACCTAGCTTGACTCCTTTTTAAATTTTAATTGCAGGGCATTAGAAGAACTGGACAAGTCAATCTTTCAGGGCAGGTTATTGCATGTTATGCCTGCAAAACCCCAGCACCAGCCATTTGACAATCTAGAGTATGTTTATTCTTTACTCTTCTGCAGTTAATTTGCATGCTACATCAGTTGGTGTTTTTAGTAGGCGCATCACCTTTTGTTAGCAGAGTGGGCGCATCACCTGTGAACAATAGTGAACTGATTTTTAAGTATTGTCTGCAAGGTGTGTTGAGGGTTCCATTCAAGACAGGAAAAACTTTAAGCAGAAAAGGGAGGAGCAAAAGAAGGCATCAGAAGCTAGTGGTGATACAAGATCTTGGAATTCTTTGTTCATGCGCACTGATACTGTATGATCATGTTCAGTTAACTTTATATAATTGCATCTCCTACATAATTAGAAGGGTTAGTCTTATTTGTTTCTCAAACAATCGGGAAGCACTAGGAAGCAAATATACATACTATGACAGGCCTTCATCTTACATAATTATATCAAGCAGAAATTGCGTAATAGCATGTTGTGCTTTGCTGCTACTAGCTTTATAGAATAATTCCTGCTTTATGTCGAAATTAATGCAAGATTGACTTTTTTGCATCCCAGTGCTTGATAACTACGTTTTGATGTTCTATATGGTTATTTGTATGACTAGTGATTGTGAATAGAGTTTCTTCGTGTTTTATTTTTGTTATTGGCAAGTTTAAACAAACTGTCCCTTTTATGTATATCATATGTTTCAGGTCTTATTGATGTTATTTAAGGTGCTTTTAGCACTCTTTGGAGATATCTCCAACTGGAATTGATCCTTATGATAGTTTAGCTCTGTATATTATCAGATTCAAACAGCTGTCTTTCAACCTATTAGACTCTTCATGCAGTTGCTCTTGCATGATCTTTCTAGGTTTATTTAGCCAGAAACTTGTTTTCTATCTTTTACTTTGGGGAACAATCATTTTTAACATATTGCGTTTTACTTTATTAGTAAATTTCGTTTTGACAATAAGATCTATTGTTTGGTTTTTTAAATTCATTCTATTTACTTTATGTGTTTAATAGGTTGTGGAGAACATTGCAAGAAGACACGGTGTTAGTAAGAGTCATTTTCTTGACCGAGAAGCAGATGACCTTGCAGTTCGTATTGCACTTGGGGAGACTCATGTGGTAGCAGAGACGAAAAGGGCTCTATCAGATGCTGGAATTAACATTGCTGCTTTAGAGGATTATGCCGCAAAGAAGTTTGATAACATGAAAAGAAGCAACCAAGTTATCTTAGTTAAGAATTTACCTTACAGTTGCTGTGATGCTGACCTTGTGGACATGTTTGGCAAATATGGCAGTTTGGAAAAAGTTATCCTTCCTCCTACCAAAGTACTAGCATTGGTATGTCTAATTCAATCAGCGTAATGTTTCTGCTTGTATAAGTGAATTCTTTTACTCATGTTTTTTTTAAAGTAGCATCTTCAGCATGATAGTAAAAATGTATGTTTTGGTAGCAGTATCTATCATTTTCTGAGCATTTATAGTCCGTTGGAGTCTTGGTATTTGATGATTTTCTCTGCAAGTGAGAAACTAAATTGTCTTGCCACTTCTGGATATTGTATCGTTCAGACCCTATTTTTCCTCGCTGATTGCACTCTTCTTTGAGTGTGTGGTAAGGTTTCTAAGGCTGTAGTACTGCTAGCAATTCAACTTAAGTTAAAAAACTTTCAACCCAACTCTCGCTTAACCCTACATCTAGTAGGATAAACCGTCACTTTAGACTAAAAATTCTATAGGCAACCTAATAATGCGTAATTGTTATTGTAATTTTCTGTAGTGCTTACAGGCATTCTCAGTTCACTTAAAGAAGTTTGGAAGCAATACTTTTCTCCTCATGAATAAGGTTAGGTGAATAGCTTCATCTGCATATGCTAACATGTGAGAAAGGACATTCTTGTTCCTTGACGATCAAATATTCATAGATGCATAAATAAAAAGTGAGAATAGCTATAAGGTGAAAAGATCAATTCTACATTATTGTTTGTTTTGTTGGTTAGCTGTTAATACTTTGTTGGGAAGTACTTCCGGGAGATATCAAATTGTGACTCACAAAGCAGACTGATAATTTATGAAGTCGCTTGATTGTCTGAGTTTTTTGTTTCTTATCTGTGACCAGGCAACCATTCTTTGTCATAATTTTCATCCTTGAAGGCAGATTTTTGTTTAATATCTAACTAATCCTTCTTGCGGATGCACCAGGTAATTTTTCTAGAAGCTTCTGAAGCTCGTGCTGCTTTCAAAGGTTTAGCATACAAGCGTTACAAGTGAGTGCTATGATGAAACTTCCTGACGGTTGCTTTAATATTAACGAGACTTCCTGGCTATAATATTTCTTGAAACATATATACATGGTTAGTTTATGTAGTCTTAGAGTTTACCTTTGATGTTATATTTTGATAATGTCTTTGCGTCAATATGCTTAGGCCTTTCTGGAGTTAATGATGATTGATTGTAACCAATTATAATGCCACTTACTATAACCTGCATTTCTTAATGTATTTCTCCATTGTACCTCTGGTATGTTGATCCATAATGTATAAGTAACTTAGATTGCAGTAGGAATCTTGCCATGCTGTTACTTTTTTTGTTGCACAACTGCCTATCTCACTCGCGCATCATGTACACTATGTTCTGTGTATAAAGATTCCACTAATATCATGCAGTGTTATTAAAAGGCGCCCGGGCGCTAAGGCGAGGCGAGGCCCGGGCGCCTTAAGAAGGTCAAGGCGAGGCAGTATTAGTAAGGCGCTACTAAGGCGCTCGCCCGGGCGCCTAGGCGAGCGCCTTGGGTGCTCGCCTAGGCGTCCGGGCGAGCGCCTTGCTTATATGTAAGAAAATAGTGAGTTAAGAATAATGTGCCATTTTTACCCTTCTCTTTTAAGAGTTGAAAAAAACTTAAATGAAGAGTAAAAAAGGTAAAAACAAATGAAAGAACAATATAAATGCTTGAATTATCAGTTATTCACGGACTTTGGTCTATGTCAATTAATCAAGCACTTAAGACTCAATATGATTTATGAGATGTTATTGATCATATTCAATTGTATGATATTGATGATAGCAATGAATGGATAGTTGGAGAGATAGATGTCAATACATCCAATGTAGAAGATGAATTGGTTTTTGAGGATGACAATTTGATTTGGGGAGATGTGGCAAGGGCAAGTGGAGTAGGTTTAAGGAGAGCAACAAGGAGTCATGTCCAGGTACAATCTCAAAAAAGTAAAAGAAAAGCAAAGCCTTCAAACTTAAGAGATGAAAATATTGAAGAAGAAACTAACTCGGAAGACTCTAAAGAAGGGATTAAAGGTTATCTATGCAATGACGGTGAAGATAAATGTTTAGATGATGCAGAAGATACTTTTGATAAAGAATATAATTAGATAATCACGTATTTAGTTATATTTTGTTTAGTTCTCTTTTTGGACATTGAATGTTAGTAGGTTGAGTAACTTTGTATTTTGAAACTTGTTGGAATGTTTAATATGCATAAGTTTTCTTTTTTGAATATTTATATTTTGTTTTATTTTGTAAATTCTATGTTATTTTGTATTTATGTTATGAATTTGACATGCATCTTATTTGTTGAAATCCTTGAAGAATTTAAGATATGACGTTATATTAGTTTCATTATTTTTCTCTTATCCTAGTTTTATATTCATGATAAACTTGCATTAGCGCCTCATGTCGCCTAGGCGAGCGCATTGGCGCCTCGGGCGTTTTGAGACCTTGGCTCCTCTTAGGCGCCTTAGAGCGCCTTTCGCCTTTAATAACACTGATATCATGTCGATTAGCTAAGGTTTTTTTTGGGACTGTACAATTTCCTTTAAAAAATTTTGGTCAATATCTTACTTCATCCTGATTCCAGTTATACAACCACAACTGGAAGCAGTCCTTTGGCATTCTCTTACAATGTCAAATATCTTACATTGGTAGGGAAATGACATGACAAAATTACAGGCATGGTTCAGTTGCTGGGGTTGAAAACCTTGAATTTTTGCACGCATGTATAGGAGAGCACAGTTGTTACTAGGAACTGAGCTCATTGTCTTTTTGTCATCCTTTCTCATTAACTGCTATGGACGTTTGCGGCATCGTCTTGTTTCACTTTCATTTCTGCATTATCCTTTTGCAAATATTTATATCTCACTTCAGAAAAGTTAATGAATCATGGCATGCATCCTCTGCTCGCAGCAGTGATCTTCTGCATATATTCTTGCTTTTAAGCAAGTTTCTCTGTTCTTTTCAATTTACTTAGATAAATGTTGGAGCTAAGCACATTCTAGCCTTAAGCTTTAGGAACCGACCATTGTTTTCATTTCATTGTATAGGGATGCTCCTTTGTATCTCGAATGGGCCCCCAGCGACATTTTATCTCCAAAGCCAACAGCAGAACCAGAGGCACACAACAGCACCGCAACTGAAGGCAATATTAGAAATACTCTATTTGAGACTCATTCTAATGGATGTTTAGACGAAGATACTGATCCTGATAAAATTGAGGTAGAAATATATTATCATTTTGGCTATTTATGCTTTTACTACTTTGTAAAGAAATGCAGTAGATAGTGTTGGTTGTCTTTTTATGGGTCAACAGAAATGAAGTGCATATCTTCTCTCTTTTTCTTTTTTTTTTCTTTTTTTTTTTTATTGTATGCTGCTTTCCTAATCGGTACTTATTTTCTGTGATTCAGTCACGTTCGTTATTTGTTAAGAATTTGAACTTCAAGACATCTGATGAGAGCTTGAAAAAACATTTTAGCGGCCTCATGAAGAATGGGAGCATAAAAAGTGTCAAGGTGTATGATACATTCTGAGCAGTTTAACTACCTTAAAAGAGTTTATATGTGTTCTGATCACATGTTTTATATTTAGGTCAAAAAGCACATTAAAAGCGGCAAAAGCCTCTCAATGGGTTTTGGTTTCATTGAACTTGATTCTGTGGAGACAGCAACAAATGTATGCCGTGACTTGCAGGTATGGTAGCTTATAGTAGTTCATTTAAAAAGATGCCTTTTATCTCTTAAAATGCTCCTGCAAGCAGGAAAGTTAAGATGTGCGATTGCAGGGGACAGTCCTGGATGGCCATGCTCTTATATTGCAGCTTTGCCATGCCAAGAAAGATGGTCAGGTTGTAAAGAAAGCTGACAAAGATAGGAGTTCAACCAAATTAATTGTGAGAAATGTGGCATTTGAAGCAACTGAGAAGGATCTTAGGCAGCTATTTAGTCCATTTGGTCAGGTACATTAATTCTTTTTTTTTTTCTTTTGGTTACATGAATCCTTGGAGGGATCCTTTCTATTCTCTTCAATAGCTGACACATGGTTCCTCTATCAAATTAGTACCATCGATAGATTAACTAAGAAGGGTAGAAAGTGATTGAATCTTGTAACTGAAGAAAAAGATAGCAAATAATATTTATAGGCCGGAAAAATTCATATAAGCAGAAGTATCACAAAACTGTTAGATTATGTTATAATGAGAGGCCAGGGCAGTCTTAGCTAAAAGGTTATTTTAATAGAACTAAAATAGGTTCACTTGCCGAGTCCTGATTGAGCACTAAATTATATTTGTTGGGTGCACATCGCCCTTCTTGGACCTATCGGACTGGCGCCTCATTTGTGGATGATATTAGGGTGGCTTACATATCAGCCACTCCTTTGGAATGCGTGCTGCAATAAGCTCCTCATTTACGACCCGTTGTTTTTCACATCCTACAAAAAAAATAAATCTATTTAGAAGTATTTTTTGAAAACTTTTGAATACAAAAGTGGTAAGTTAATCAAAATCTTTTTTTTTTTTGGTATTCAAAGTATCTTTTGAAATTTTTTTGAATAATAAAGTTTTCGATCACATCGAAATCTATTTTTTGTTAATCAAAATCTTCTCCAAAAATTGCTTATATGCCTAAAATGCCTTATTTAGCTAAAATGCCTCTGGCACAAATTTTTGTTACGGGGCTGATTTGTAAAAATATTTGAATCCAAGGGCTAATTTGCAAATAGTTTGGAAGTTCAGGGGCTGATATACAATTTCCCCATTATATTATGTAATACGTAAAAGTTGTTTACGTGACTGATTGTTTCTCAGGATGAATGGATTTAAACACATGGAATATAAGACTTTTTTATCCTTTTTTTGGTTGAAAAGGGAATGTAAGATTACCGATGTCAAAGATGACTTATCAGATGCTGTATTTATGACTGATGGAACCTGGGAATATTTACTTGGCTAATAATATAATTTTTGTGCTGCACTTACAAACAGTTTATTCATTCTTGTGTATTCTCCAGATCAAGAGATTGAGGTTGCCTATGAAACTTGGAAGCCATAGAGGTTTTGCATTTGTGGAGTATATAACAAAGCAGGAGGCACAAAACGCGCTCAAATCTCTTGCAAACACCCACTTATACGGCCGTCACCTAGTAAGCTTGTTTTCAACCCTTCAGGGATTCAAGATTAAGTTCGTCTTCGATATAAGTGCATATATTGATGGTTCTGTTCCAGGTCCTTGAACGAGCAAAAGAGGGTGAGAGTTTGGAAGAACTACGAGAAAGAACCGCTGCGCAATTTGTAGACGATCAGGGTGGTTATCAGAAATTATCGAAGAGAAGAAAAATTGCACCGATCTTGGATGAGAATCAAATTTAAAAGCTTAGGGGAGTTGGAATTACACTATCCAAATGTCCTGTTTAAGTTTTGTTCATGATGATAGAATGACGATCGAGCTCAGCAACAGGTGGATCTATCGAGATATCCCCCATTCGAAAAATTTGCCAGAGTAGATGGGGAGCAGGTTTGTGGACTTTGTAATATGTTTATTTCTTTTCTATCTATGGGAAAAGAAAGTAGGAGTTCACTCATTCCAGCGTACTGATGTGAGTTCGAATCCTGATAAAGTCAAAGAGAAAAACGTCTTCCGCAGATTAGCAGATATGAGCACGTACACGTAACCAACTGGGAGCCTGAGTTAGGAATTACGTTGGTATTATCTATTTATCTTTTCAAATATTTGATGTTCATTTAATTATATTGTTGTTTCTAATGGTTGCTGGAAGCCTGGAACTAACTTTATCACGATGACTTTGTATACATTTTTTTGTTCTTAGTAAAAGGAAGAAAAAGTAGACTTTCTGTAGAGACGAGCTTTGTTCTTGGAATGGGGAAATTGACGTGTCTCTGGCTATATTTTCTCTAGCTTAGACAACTCGTGGCTGTGTGCTCAAAACAGCAAATGCTGTATCTGGCCTCTCACCATGACAACGATAACGTCGATAAGCCCAGGCTGGATGCCTGCTGGGTGACTGGGTTCCGGTTTGAGATTTAGCTGAGCTATCAAGTGGTTGGCTGGGCGTAAAACGGTGAAGGGTGAAGGTCGGGAAAGCGGGGAAAGAGAATGTGTGGATGGGGGTGGGGGGAAGAGGACGAAGAAAAACAAGGTTGTACTTTATTAGATCAGCTCTAAAATACTACGGTAAAATTCTCACGTTTCAGTTGAGTTCTTAGGTGCCTGAGTTATAATAGTGTCAAACTAGAAAGCACGGAAGCTAGTGCGAGAACAGGACTCGGACATATAATATGATAATTTTTTAAAAAAGATACGAATATGATTCGAAAATAATAATAAAATGTAAATAATTTATATTAAATAGTTAAATATAATAATATTTAATAATAAAATCAATATATAATTTAATAGTTTATATTTTTAGGTAAATTTAAATAACAATAAAAAGAAATATTTAATTTTATTATATTATTTAATATTATATATTATTAATATTTTATAATATATTTTATTTAAAATAAAAATAAATTTTAACACGTGTGTTTAATATTTTTATCTGATATATTCTACATATTAGCTACTAAAAAATTCAAATTAATTGTAAATATTATTTTGACGTGTTTGATACGTATTTGTATGGAATAGTATACCAAAATAAAATTTTGATGTATTCAATTACGAAATGTCAAAGTGTTGAAGAGTATTATGTTATTAAAAAATTGCAATCATTTTCTAGAATGTTAATGGAAGTCGAGAGGCATAGCCATGGTCAGGATGCACGTTGGATTTCAGAATATGGCCCGACGCGGGCACGACTGCGCACGCAAGGGACCGCGCGTTTTCTTCGATCATCTAATTTGTGATTTGCACAGCCGGATTTTCTAGTAGTTGTTTTACCACAACCGAGCTACTCTATTTTATTATAGACAACTCTGGACCTCCACGATATTCAAATTGTTTAGGCATATATTCTCGTCCTCATTTACATAATAAACACATACATAACATAATGCATGGATGCGCTCATCTACGCATTTATACAATGCTTGCAAATTCGATATCAATACTGTACCCTGACTTAGAATAGAAGTATGAGGTATAGGCTAATACCGAATCAACATATCAGTATAAAAATAATAAATTATTTTATAGCATATTATATTAATATCAAAATTCTAAATATCAAGATTTTTCCATTTCAAGTATCAGTAGATGCAGTTGTTGATTGGTGATACATTCTAGTGCGATTTATTTGCTCCTAAATTCAACCTTATAACAATTGATAGGGACAACATAATTTGTAATGGTACTATTATATCGGCAAATTTTACAAACTACGCGTGGAACTTCGGTTATTTGGGCTGGGGTTCCATACATGAAGAAACTAAAAAGAATGGTTAATCGTGCAAAATTATATTTAATGGTGTACTAGCTTACAAATCAGCGAGTTTCTATTGAATTTGAGGTGAGATTGTTTGACCCTCTCACCTGCCGGCAGAAAATCTTTTCTCATCTCTTCTCCGTTCTTCTTCTTCTCTCTTCGATCAATCCACAGTTCTAAAATCAAATCAAATCGAGTTTTCGAGAGAGATTACTGCGATCATCATCAAAATCTCAGTCGAGAAAGAAAGAGAGATAGAGAGAGAAGAGAAGTTGATTAGCTTGATTGTTTTGCTGTAATCTTCGGAGTTTATCTAGATCTGTGGATCTGTTCTTGGTTAATTAGCTTGTTGTAGAAGTCTTAGTAGGATCAAAGATGAGTAGCACTGCGGCGGGCTCGAGCACTGGATCAGGAGACGGGAATAATACCAGGAGAAATTCTAAGAGGCCCAAGTGTATGTCTGTCTTTGTTTACTGATTTGGGTATATTAAAGTTGAGTCCTTTGATTGAATTTGGTTTGTTTATTTCTTTAAGTTTGGAATTTTATATGTTTGGGTTTATGTGATTTCATGTTTCGGTCTATCTGGGTTACGATATGTTTCTTTGAAAGCATAGCTGTTGAGTAACTATTTAGTTGTTATCAGTACCTTAGCTCATACATAATTAAAGCATCATGTTTTTTTTCCGCTAATTATAGTGATTTTATGCTTGTCAATTTGTGTTTTTGAATTTTTGTTTGTTTGTTGATATATTCTAGTTGTACGGATTAGTTGATGTGTTCACACAGCAGTTCCAAAGCCTATAGGTTTGTAGCCACCATAAAACAAGTGTACGAAACTGTGCTACCGGAGCATGTGGCAAATGAGGATCCATATAGCCATCCGCACATTGTGGAAAGAAGTCTTTGCTTCACATATTGTTGTAGAAAAATAGTGAAATGTTGTTATATTATTATATCTAAAACTATTTCTTCAAAATTGTCATCTCTGAGGGTTTTTTTTTTTTTTTTTTTGGTGGCTGTTAGAGTACGGAGTGTCTTTGGATAATAGTTGGACAGATTTTCCTTGTGAACTTACTTTGCGGTTCGGCATTGTGATTTCGCCACCTTCTTTATGCGTCGATGTAGTTATAAGGACCTTCTAGAAATGGTTATCGATGATTCTTCTCAACTGTGTAAGTGAAAAGTCATGCACTCTTATGCATCTCTTTGTATAATCAGATTCAAGGTTTACACAGCAAGAGCTTCCAGCTTGCAAGCCAATTTTAACTCCAAAATGGGTAAGTTATGCTTACTGTTGTAGTAGCCTTTCTTAATTGTTATTATGATAGACATCTGATGCCGAATTCTTATCATGTGTAGGTAATATCGGTATTCATGCTTGTTGGAATTATTTTTGTCCCCATTGGTGTAGCTGCACTGCTTGCTTCACATGATGTAAGTTTCAAATTTACTGCTTATAAATTATCCAGATCTGCGTGGTTACATGTCTTAATTTTTCGTACTTCTGCAGGTTGTTGAGATTGTTGATAGGTATGATACGGCCTGCATACCGCAGAACATGACCAAAGATAAAGTCGGTTACATACAAAATCCAACCATCAACAAAACTTGCCAAAGGAAACTTACGGTAAGCATGATTCAAATTTATGCTATTTTGTTATACCAATTTAAGCTGTCTTGATGTAACTTGGTTACATGTTCTAAATTCTGATTTCAAGTTTAGCATTGAAATTGTATGCAAAAAATTCATGAACTGTCCATCAATAGGCAATGCTTAACTTTTGAGAGAAAATGAAGCAAAAGCTACAATCAATTTGGTAATCAGCCTATTAAGAGATGTATATGGCTCCTGCAGGTGCCTAAAAATATGAATGCCCCTGTTTATGTGTACTATCAGTTGGACAATTTCTATCAGAATCATAGAAGGTAATACTTATCCTTTTGGCGTATTATTGTTTATCAAAGTGCCTAGTGTGTAGGCCAACTCATTGTTTTCTTACTTACACGTATAGCTAGTTATACTTAGACAGCAAGTTAGCATTATATTGGAAAGTAAATATCTTTGAAAAATTCTTGCTTTTTCTTTAATAAATTATTTATCATAATTCAGGTATGTAAAGAGTCGAAATGATGCCCAGTTACGGGATAAAAACAAGGGGAATAACACAAGTGGTTGTGACCCCGAAACAACAACAGCAGATGGATCTCCTATTGTACCTTGTGGCCTTATAGCATGGAGTTTGTTCAATGACACTTACTCCTTCACTGCTCCTAGTGGCCAACTACTTACAGTTAACAAAACAGATATTTCGTGGAAGAGTGACAGAAATCACAAGTTTGGCAGCGATGTTTTCCCTAGAAACTTTCAAAATGGTACCCTCGTAGGTGGTGGGAAACTTGATACTAAAAAACCGGTATGTTATCTGTACTTTAGTAATTCCTATATTTATTCGACATAGAGATGGGATCGTGGCTCGCTAGTTTAACATGTGAGTGCAATAAAAAAGCTGGAAAATGATAGAATCCGTTTACCCTAGAAACTTTAATTTCCATGCTAAGTTCCTTTGAATAAAACAATCTTTAATTTGAGCAAGCACGAATTTCTTTTGTTCGTGTGGGCAAAGGGATAGAAATATTACTCTGCTATACAAGAATATAATCCCATCTTTATATGGTTTTATTAAAACAGTTGAGCAAGCAGGAGGACCTCATAGTTTGGATGCGCACTGCAGCTCTTCCAACATTCAGGAAACTGTATGGGAGGATAGAAGTTGACCTTAAAGCGAACGATGTTTTGACCGTGGAGCTACAGAACAACTACAACACATATAGTTTTGGAGGCAAGAAGAAGTTGGTGCTTTCAACTACAAGCTGGCTCGGGGGAAAGAATGATTTTCTTGGCATTGCGTATCTCACTGTTGGTGGATTATGCTTCTTCTTGGCATTCACCTTCCTCGTAGTATACTTGGTAAAACCAAGGTATGTTTTCATTTGCTTTGAACTAGCATTGCACTCTTTTTTTTTTTTTTGGGTTTCGCACGAGTGTCCTCACCCCTCCCCTATAAGGGATGAGACTAATCTCGTTCTTGGAGTGGAGCAATTATGGTTACGACCCCTACCAACATGTCTTTCATGCATGCACGAACCCTTGACCTTACAGAGGTCCCTCAACCGTTGAGCCAATTTGCTAACCAACTGGGCCACACCTCGTTGGTTAGCATTGCACTCTTAGAAACCTTGTGTAGTATACAGTCAAAGTTTATCCCCTTTCTCTTCTTAATAAGTAGTATCGGATTAATGTTACTATTTATGCTCTAAAATTTTGCACGACTATGGGCCATAATATTGGTTTTTTTTTTTTTTTAGCTCTTAGTATTAAGAGCTTAAACCAGAGGACTGAGTTTTGAAGAGAGTTGATTTATCTAAGTCTAGACAAATATTGTTCAAGAATATATCCAATCAAACAGCTTGTAGTGGGTATTGTCATATGCTAATATCATAGAATGAAGCGACAATTTTTTCGGTTCTTGTTAATGATGAATGTTGAAGAATTTTTGAACTAGGGTACATTAAGAAAATGCATAAATAATACTGTCAAGAAAATTTTATGCAAATTACGAGAAGTTCATCATTATTTTGATAATCATACTGTAATTGTGAAAGAATTAATAGTAGACTTCTTGTTACATATTGAGTTTCCCCATCGTATTTTTTAGCATCTTAATTCTTATTATTCTGTCTTTGCTCCTTTACAGGAAGCTAGGAGATCCTTCTTATTTGTCATGGAACAGAAATCCTGGAGGACACTAGAGAAAATTTGTCATGACGCTCAATTTGCGGGGTTTTTTTTTTTTTTTTTTTGGTTTAATGCGTCGGCTTTGTATATTATCTCACTACTAGCTATGCTGGAAATGCTTATATTTAACAGCTTATATGGTTTGCCAAACTTGATTTGTAAACCCCATATGTAATTTTATGGAAATTAAGCTACAGAAGTTTGTAAAGCGTGACCCCGTAATCTTGGAAGTGAATGAGACTATTAGAATTCTGAAGTTTCACTGATGCTGCTTGATCACATGAGATGGTGTTTAAGCAACAAATCGTCGATAGAGACGGATAGATAGCCATCGTTTTGCTTTGCTACAGTGACATTTTGGTATTGCTGTATTTGATAGTGCTGTGAGAGTTATGATTCCATTCATTCCAACTCTATGGTAAATACGGTATAAATGATCTCAGTATGTTCTTTTCGAGATATGTTTTGGAAATTTTTGGGTAAAAAAATATAAATTTTGATATTTAAAAAAAATTATTAAATTGTTTAATAAAAAGATATTTTGGATTTCAAAATTTTTCTAAAAAATTTCAACTTCTTATATTAACATATTTGTTTCACTAATATGCTTGTGAATGCTCGCGCGCGCGGGGGGGGGGGCCCACCCCCCCCAAACCCCACCCAATATTATTTATATTTTTTAATAATATATATATATATATATATATATATATATATATATATATATATATGTTAGCTCTTATCCTTTGTTATTACGTAATATTTTAACTTGCAGGTATTCATAGCATGTTTGCTTATAAATATCTTCAAACCAGTGACAAGTAATTACAAAATAATGCAACATCTTGAACTTACAGAAATTGGTTATTTTTTGGGTGAAACTTTAGGAGAAAGTTTGGAATATACTAACATTACTCGCTAGTTATCTATAAAATCGTTATGCATCAAGACTTATGATACCGTAAAAATCACATATAATATATCATAATGTGTTTCGTGTATATTTGAATACATGGCATTAGTTTTTGGTTGCATCAGAGTTATCATGGTTCCTGAAGTATGTTATTTCCGTATCCATAAAGTTTTGCCTTGAAGATTTTTTTTTTTAAATTTATAACTGCCGAGTTTAATTTTTATTATATATCTTGATTAACAACGGAGACGTTAAGATTAATTTTCTTCCAAATAATGTTGCCGGAATTTGTACCCCCGACATCCCATTAACGAGGGCTCGGCTATAGTCAACTTCTAACTAATTAGATCAATATTGATCGATGTAGACTGCTTTCAAGTCAACAAGTACTCATCCAACCACAAGTTGCCAAACATACAACTTCAACTTGCACTCGCCAATACAAAATGAGCCAGGAAAATTATTTAATTACCAAAAAAGAGAAAAAAAAAAAAGGAAAAGTCTCCTCGACTTTGGTATCCATTCATTCACCAACACCCTTTTATAATAATTAGGGTATTGCACATTAGGTCTTGATAATCGCTATCGGTACATATAAACCCCCGATGCTTTTTTTTTCATCTGATTATTTACTTGTCAAAAAGGTCATTTTAACCTCGAATTGCGTAAGTGTTCAGAGTATTTTGTTATGTACTCAACAATCTATTTTTGTAATGCATGTTTAAAACATATACATGCTGCTGAATTTTAAGAATAACGTAGTAATAGATTAGTTAGTCACAGGAAAAACGATATATTCTACGCGCAAAGGGGCTGAGCTCACAGAAAGTGATTATAAAAGGCCCAATTTTGCAAATACCTTAACAGTACAGGTCTATCAAAGTGACACAACATATTGTAGGACTTGATTGGTCGACCAGATTCAGTGCCAAATCTGTTATTATGTTGAAATACAACCACAATATCATCTTAAATATTTCTATAAATAGGTCTTGGTGCACTAGTGGCTGAGCATCAACAAAATCTAAGGCATGGGCAAGCACAGTTTCAATATTCTTATAGTCCTTGTACTGAGCCTAGCATCTCCATTCCCTTCTATTGCTTGTCCAACATGCCCATTCCAATCTCCTCCTCCGCCGCCGCCGCCGCCAAAGGCATGTCCTCCGCCGCCGCCAAAGCCGGTGCCATGCCCACCACCTCCAAAAGTTGGCCCGATGACACCGTCGTGTCCGATTGACACGCTCAAGCTCAGTGCTTGTTTGGACTTGTTAGCCGGGCTAGTTCATGCCGGGATCGGGCCGGACGCGAAGGAGGCTTGTTGCCCGGTGCTCGAGGGGCTCGTTGACTTGGACGCAGCGCTGTGCCTTTGCACGACGATCAAGGCTAAGTTGTTGAAGGTGAAGGTCTTGTTGCCTATTGCTCTTGAGGTGCTGGTGGATTGTGGGAAGCACCCACCTAAAGAATATCAGTGTCCAGCATAGATTTCGAACTCGTAAAATCTGGCGTTAGGCGTTATAATGTTTAAATGTTCATAGCAAAATAAACAGCAGTTAAATAACGTTTCTGGTGGTTGACTGTAAAATTTCACCCTGATCTGCATGCTTTCATGGTTTGTTGGTGTAGGTGCTCTCTCTCTCTCTCTCTCTCTCTCTCTCTCTCTCTCCACTCCAATAATTGGACTATGTGTGCCTGTACCGGTGTGTAGGAAACCGAAACATCAAACATTATGCATCCGTTTTAGTTCTATCAGTGTTGGAATGACCTTGATGAGATTTAGACACCATGCGATATCTTATCAATAAACATGCTCGCCCTTTCTCGAAATAGACGACCCTTATTAATATTTGCATAGAGGGGCATCTATTCTTGTGCATATTCAAGCATAATCATGGTTGTTTATTTTTTTGAGAAAACGGTGCGAAATTTTATCTGTCCTACCAGAGTCTAATTTTATAAGACATAAACCTAATTATCAATACATGGATACTCTTTTATACGTCATGTGGTAAGTAAAGTTTTAGCGGCATTGACCCCTATTCCACTACCAGAGGATCGGAAAATCCAATCCAATTTCGCGCCTACACGCGGTCCCGCCCGGGCAAGGTGCTGGTATTCGCACCCAAAGGGGGATTGAAAGTGCTGGTGAGCACTGGTGCACTACACCACCCCAGGAGAGGATGAATGTAACAATACTGGTTACTGCAAATTTTACCTGCAATGTAAAACTTGCTGCATTGGATTCAAATTTAGTTGCCATCTCCCTATCAACCCTCAGACCTCTCGTATTTGTTCCAAAGTTGATGGTATGTCGGTTTCGCCAAGTCTTCCCGGATTCAATTATTTAAAAAAATAAATAAATAAATATACAATAATGAGTAGGATCTATACTTTCGGGTGGCTCCTAGTTATGATGGGTGCATGCTGTATGTGGATCACACTTTCTAAGAAGTAGAAGTCTTACCAGAGACTTATCTTGAATCAAAATTTGTGGACCCCCGGTTGACGCTTCCCCGGGTTTAGACAATTTTGCCAGTCTGGAACCAAAGTAGTGCATTTTGGTGACAGATAAGTCATTAGCAGCCATAAATTATATGTCGCACAAAAGTCGGCCGGCCCTGTTTAAGCAATAATCTCTCTTTTAAAATAAATAAATAAATAAATAAAAATAAAAATAAAAACTCCATTGAAGGGCAGAGTCAGAATGCAACGCCAGCCGAAGTACACCCCCCTCAAGAAGCAATAGTTGCCGATTCAAGCCCCGCGTCTGTCCTGAAATGGGAAATAGGTGTTCCGGTGTGTTTTCGGGGCTGAAATTATTAAGTTGGTAGCTGGGTGACCCCACATATTTTATGATATAATGATGCAGAATAGCAGCATGAGCACGTAAAGGCCCCACAACAACAGCTCGGTACAACATCGACAAACTTCTTCCAACTTATGATTGGATTTAGATATATAAAAAAAAAATCAAGCAAAATAAGAGTTCCTCAAAGTTTGCATATCAAACAATATTTATATTCAGAAAAAGTATTAGTTCATATAGTTATGTTTTATGCAGTTCACAGTTTATATATAGAATTGTGTATCAGCCACCCTATATCTAGAGGTCGTGCAATCCAGCCCCTAAAAATAGAAAAGCGGCTGACACGGCGGCGCGCGGCGCCTAGTCAGTGTTTTTTTTTTTTTCATTTTTAAGGACTGATTGCACGTTTTTTAAAAACAGAAAGCTGATACACAACTCCTCCTTTATATATAGAATTTTTTTTAGATTATCGAAGTTGAACCTGTAATGCGAGCGTATATCCTCTGTTTGGACCTCAAACTCGTGAAAAAACCCTCACTTGCAGTCCCGACCGACGCTTTGGGATTCGAGAACAGGCCTTCTATAAACGGGAGCTCTTGCCACAGACTACAGAAAATTTTTAAAAAAATCCTACGAGAAATTTCACCACACGCGAACTAGAACATGGGTGGTGATACTTTCTGAGTTACCTCTCATCCACTCGAGACATGATATTTTTGTCAAGTCCGGTATATGATATATGAGACATGATATATAAAATTGTGTCCGTCTACGCATGATATGAAAAATGAATCGAATTCAGGGTCAAGTTCCGCCGAACATGAATTTGACTTAGGTAACTGACTAGTGACCACAAGCTCGAGTTACTGAGCTTCAAAAAATGGAGTATTATTTCTTTTCTTTTTTTTTTTTTTCAATTCATAGCTTAATATGATATAGAGCTCGGCTTGAGCTCGACTTAATCTGGGCTTGAGCTCAATTCAAATGGCCTAATTAGCTTGTTGAGTCAAGTACAAGTTACTTAAGCTCAACTAAATGAATAAATTTAGCTCGAATTATTTTGAGATTACGAGGCAAAACTGTCATGCGATAAATACAAAATTATTTTATTTATCGTAATTTTCTAACCGTAGATTTTGAAGTATGCTCAGAGGGTAAAACTCTAGATATATATTATCTTCAACACATCGTTGAATTCATATACATATCTATCACGACGTTTAGAATAATTTCATGTAACGAAAAATTCTATTCTTATCATAGTAGACAGGATTTAAATTCGTAAATGATAATTCATAAAGTATACACCACATAAGTTGAGCTATCTCACCGGAACCAATCCAGCTCGAATTTAAGTTTGAATTTGAGCTTGAGTCCAACTTGAAACTGATTCGGGGTTGGGCTAGCTTTGAGCAGAATCGTTTCGGATGACGATTGAAGCCGGTTCAAACTTGTGAAACCGGAGCAACACTCGTTTAGCAAAATTCTAACTTCTGTCGTGCATCGCCGGCGGCGGCGGGGCTAACTAGAGCAAACCATGCTGCTCCTCCGCCTGAGAAGCTCCACCATTTTCCACCACCTCCCCAAAACCCTAACTCCCCGCTGCCTCCCTTTCTCCTCCGTCGCACCGGGCGGAGCCACCGGCAGCGGCGGCCCTTGGACGGAGGAGATAGTCTACCTTGACGAATCCGGAAAGCTAATCACCTCCGACCGCGGGGCCCGTCCTACGTCCCCTGGGTCAGACTCCCACGTTCTCTCCGGCAGCGTCGAAACCTCTATCTCCTCCACCTCCGCCGCCGCGAAGATCGCCGACCTCGCTCGCCGCTGGCGGTGGGGTCCGGACCTCGACTCCCATCTCGACCGCCTCCCTTTCAAACCGTCGCCGTCCCTCCTCTCCCTCGCTCTCTCTCACCTCTCCGACACGGAGCCCTCGCTCAGCCTCCTCCGTTGGGCCCGCCGCCTCCCGTGGTGGTCCCCTTCGGACTCTCTGTACTCTCCTCTCCTCGACCGCCTCGGCGCGGCCAACGACTTAGCCAACTTACAAGCAGTCCTCGACGACATCCTCGTCTCCCCTAACCCACTCTGCTTGCCTTCATCTCTGAACAAGGCTCTCTATCACATAGCTCGCTCGGGCGCGCTAGAGCTCGCCTTTTGCTATTTCAAGAAACTCCGTGATATTGGATTTGCTGAAATTTCGACTGAGACATACAACACTCTTATCACTCTGTTTTTATCGAAGGGGCTTCCCTACAAGGCATTCGAGATTTACGAGTCGATGGAGAAAGAAAAGTGCTCCTTGGATAGCTCGACGTACGAGCTGATGATCCCCAGCCTTGCGAAATCTGGGAGACTCGATGCTGCACTCCGACTGTTCGACGAAATGAAGAAGAGAGACGGAATGTCGCGTCCTGGTTTTATGATTTATTCTGGTCTTGTCGATGCGATGGGCAAAGCAGGGAGGCTTGATGCTGCAGTTGGATTGTACAGGGAAATGCTATCATTTGGGTATAGGCCTTCTGTGACTATGTATGTATCCATGGTTGAGTCTTTGTTGAAGGCTGGGAAACTCGATTCAGGGTTACAAATGTGGAATGAAATGAAGCATTCTGGATTTAGACCAAACTTCGGGCTGTACACACTGATGATCGAGACGCAGGCTAGGTCCGGTAGGCTCGAAATGGCTGCTGAGATGTTCATTGAGATGGAAAAGGCCGGTTTTTTGCCAACTCCATCTACTTACGCATGTCTTATCGAGATGCACTCTTCCGCCAGGCAGGTTGACCCAGCGATAAGACTGTACAATTCGATGACTAACGCGGGTCTCAGGCCAGGCTTGAGCACCTACACTTCTTTGTTGTCATTGTTGGCTAGCAAGAAGCTGCTTGATTTGGCGGCTAAAATTTTACTGGAGATGAAATCGGTTGGATTTTCGGTAGATGTGACGGCCAGTGATGTCCTTATGATATATATCAAGGACGGATCAACCGATCTTGCTTTGAAGTGGTTACGGTTCATGGGATCTGCTGGAATCAGGACCAACAATTTTATCATCAGGCAGTTGTTTGAATCGTGTATGAAAATTGGGTTTTATGAATCAGCGCGCCCTCTTCTCGAAACCTACGTGGGTGCAGCTGCGAAGGTCGATTTGATTCTATATACATCAATACTTGCCCATTTAGTTAGATGCCAAGACGAGAAGAATGAGAAGATTATAATGGACATCATGAGTGCGACAAAGCACAAAGCTCATGAATTCATGTGCGGGCTGTTCACAGGTCCTGAACAGAGGAAGAAGCCCGTGCTTTCCTTCGTTAGAGAGTTCTTTCAGGGGATCGATTACGATGTTGAGGAAAGTGCGGCGAGGTACTTTGTTAACGTGCTGCTAAATTACTTGGTCTTGATGGGGCAAATGAATCGTGCGAGATGTGTTTGGAAGGTCGCCTACGAGAATAAGTTGTTCCCAAAGGCAATCGTGTTCGATCAGCACATTGCCTGGTCATTAGACATCAGGAACTTATCCGTCGGCGCAGCTCTGGTGGCGGTGGTGCATACTCTGCACAGATTTAGGAAGAGAATGTTGTATTACGGAGTGGTGCCGAGGCGAATTAAACTTGTGACGGGGTCGACGCTGAAAATGGTTGTTGCGCAGATGCTTCAATCGGTGGAGTCACCATTTGAGGTGAGCAAGGTTGTTCTTAGAGCACCTGGGGACTCTATACTGGAATGGTTCAAGAAACCAGTAGTCCAACAATTCTTGTTGAATGAGATACCATCAAGAGGGGATGTCCTGATGCACAAGCTCAATGTGCTCTTCCCGAGTTCGGCTCCGGAGGTTCGATCACTTTCACCTCTAAAGCCACCTTCTCTATCCAAGATAATATGATGATGCTATATGTAGCTTCAATGTAGCAGTATATGTAAACGGGACCAGATTTTTTTCGCCCAATTCCAGGCCTAATATTACTTCACCAATTAGAGCTTGCCAGGTGTTACAACTTTGTTTTTTGAAATTATCGTGGTCCGTAATGCGCTATGGATCTCAAATTGTAAGAAACCAGCTCCTACTGATGCTCTGGGTTCTAAGTGCTATGAATAGAGGCTTTTGTCACCGGGTACAGAGAATTTTTCTTTGAAAAATTATGTGGAGGATTTTATCACACACAAACTCGAATTCTGATGGTAACGCTTTCTGAGGCGCACTGTATTTGGTCGAACAAACTTCGATCGGCCTTGTGTTATAACTTAATTATACTTATGCATATTGTAATCACAAATGCGGTGAGTTTGTTGGACACGTGCAAGCTCTTATTGACGGAATAGTAATATGCGGAGGAAATGGGTGCAAAAAATCAAGTCCATATGTAAACAAAACTTATGCTTTATATTGTATATTTTTTAGCACTTATTCATTAGAACTATTAGAGTTTTTGATGCAATTATATAACGTACATATTATATAGTCAAATATTAATGTCTATGTAGATGTCAAAGTGTAGGTTTAATTATAGATATTCAACTTGAGATATAGAGCTCCACGTGTTTTTATCTACAGTAAATAAGACAATCTATTTATAAGCAGCTCAAGCTCGACTAAAACAAAGTTCGGCTGAACTCATCATAATCAAGCATAATGATACTTAATCTTTGCTCGTTGCTTATTAATGAAATGGACATTATAATGAAAAATAAAAGTTAACTACTATAACACTTAAAATGCGGGTATTGTTGATATTGATTAAGCTTAAAAGATCAACTCAAACTATGTTAAAGTTTGACTTAAGTTAAGAATCTTTAAATGAATAGAGTCAGCAAACCCCCCTCCTTCTCCCAAATTTACTAAAAATCTACTAATTTATATTATTAAAAAAATAAAAAATTTGATAGTATTTTTTTTAAAAAAATATATATAAAAATTGAAAATTATGATGTTATCTATAATTTTTATTTTGAAAATTTTTTAAAAAAATATTTTTAAATATGTATTTAAGTACTTCAAAATTTAATGGATTGTAAAACTTTTTAAAAAATCCGTTTTAAGTATGTTAAACTTTGAAATATAAAATATTTATATAGAAATATTTTTTTAAAAAAATTTAACATAACAAATGTTTTAGATAATTTTTATATTTGATGTTTTTTTTTTTAAATATTTTTTATTTTCTAATTATATGAATTGAGGGTTTTTTTTGGAAGAGTTGCGTTTGGGTCCAAAATTGCAAGTTTCATTGCACTTAGATCCTCGACTAAATTTTAATTGCAGTTAAGTCCTTCCGCGGAGGGTGTCAAAAATTATCAAGAATGTGTTAAAAGTTATCAGAAATGTGTCAATGTGTTATTTTTTATCAGGATGTCGTTACAAATGAATAAGAGGATGTCAAAAATTTACTGAAAGGTGTCAAAATATAAGGTGTTGGATATATGTCGGAGGTGTCAAAAATTTTTCAGAATGTGTTAAAAACTTATCAAAATGTATCAAAGTGACTAAAATACAAAAAAAAAAAAAATTGTTGAGAATTTAAGTGATATTGAAACAATATGGAGGGACTGCAGAGCAATTATCCTTTTTTTTTTTTTTTTTGTGGGGGTGGGAAGAGAGGGAGACCGAGACTAGTATTCCGCAAGCCGGCCCGCACCAAACCATGCGGGCCGGCCCGGATCCGTACGGTTTGTATATCTAGGAGTAGTATTTTTCAAAATTTGGTGCGGGCCGGCCCGGATCCGTACGGTTTGTATCTCTAGGAGACTAGTATTTTTCAAAATTTGGTGTGGGCCGGCCCGGATCCGTACGGTTTCTATCTCTATGAGACTAGTATTTTCAAAATTAACGACTAATTATGTGAAAGTTTAAGTTTGTGCCATTATAAAAGTTAATTAAATTCGATTAGGAACTTGAACTAGATGTTAGGACTATTCGAACTAGACATTTAATAGAGGCCTTAATTAAAAATACCTCATTGGGCCTTCAAGAAGGAGGCTAAATTTTACGGTACCGCGTTTGCCGCTGTTGGGCTAGTGTTCTCTCTCTCTCTCTCTCTCTCTCTCTCTCTCCCTCTCCATCCGTTGATCGCGCTGCCTTCAGCTTCGCTTCTTCCGTCAATCGCGTTGCCTCCAGCTTCGCAAGGTATTTACTCCGCCCTTTGCGCCGCCGCAGTGATAAAGTTTTCTCCAATTTATTATCAAATTCTTCTTCAAAAGTAAGTAAGGGTCAGTTCACCCCAGTGGCTATATAGTTGATCCGCCCATGACCTTTAGTAAAGGCCATATACGGTGAGAACATGTATGAGCAAAAAGACGAAATTGGAAGGCTTAATTCAAACTTACACAGTTTTTGAGATCTTAAACGAAAATTTGAACAATTGAAGTCCATGGTGAAGATTTTGGTCGAGAATAAGGGCGAGTGTTGGCCTTTGGATTTCAAGTTATTATGCTAAGATAGTTGTTACTCAATATTTCAAATTTCATGAAAGTGCTTCTTTATAGAACTTGCTTTTCGTAATGAATGATTGTTTCCGGGTTCTGTATAGTCATTTTGTAGTCAGCTTGCCTCTTGCTATGTGTCTCGTCATTGATGATTCTTCCACAGAGTCTTGTTGTGTTGGGTTTGCTCTTTCTACCAGCTTTTTTTGGGGTGTTTGGAATGTTGCCTCAGCAGGAGAGCATTTGCACATGATCGAGAAGAGTCATCTGGTGGTCCTTATTGTATGGTAGTTAATATACCAGTAGTTACAATTGGCTTAGCTTTTTAGCTTTTGAGTTGGTGTTAATATCAGTTGATATAACGATCTTGTACGATGGAATTTTGCATCAAGTCGTTCTGGTCAGTGGCGGAGCTAGAAATATTATCTAGTGGGGTCAATAATTTAAAAAAAATCTGATACCAAATTAAATTTTAATAGACTAGTATATTCACAAATAATACCTATTTATTAGTTATTATTATAATATTATGTAAGTTATATTTCTTAATAATCTTTATGAGTTGTATTTTCATTTCGTATATTTTAAAAATATATCAATATTAATTTTTAAGCTAATATTGTAATACACACATATATTTATTAGTATAACATATCAAGATAATTAATTCTATATAATGCATTAGAGTATAATTATAATTATATTAGTATCAAATTAAGCAATTAATTATTGTTTTTGTTTTTGTCAAATAACTATATATTTATTTACCAATATAAGTTATAACTAATTAAATATTATATTATATTATTTTTATTCTTTTAGCTATGTATTGGTTAGTTATACATGTAAAAATCACAACAATGATGAATATATTATTTATGAAAATATATTATATAAATATTTTGGACAATAAAAATTTTTGATGAGATATTGATGAACAATCTATTCATATAAGACATTCAAGTAGAGAAATTATAATCAAAATATGGTATATCTATATAAGTTTAAAATAACTTGTGCTAACTAGTAGTAAAAATTGAATTACAACTATAGCTATTGATTTTACTGACCAGTACTGAACTTGGCCTAATGAATGAAGATTATTTTAGTGAGATTTAAACACACACACACACACACGAGCATAAATATAAATATATATTACTAAAAAAGTATTAAAATATCTATTGCATATTAAAGAATAATTATTGCTTCAGTTAAATTAATTTTATTGTATTATAAAATTTTATTTATAATACGTACATAAATTGAAACGATTCGCGCACTAAAGTGATCCAAATATCACATAAACTTTAAAGTGTTATATTTTATCAGATAAGTTTAGATATGGAAGATGCACCATGTAATTTTTCTTCGAACACGTATAATATTCAATAACAAGTTTTACGATTCGCACAATCATAAATAGTAAAAATTCAAATTCAGTGGCTAGCTAAGAAAAAAGCACAGAGCCCAATTATCTTTGAAACTGCAATCCTCTATTTAAATCAACCTCCTCGCCTGTCTCAGCGACTCTCTCCCGTCTCCAGACCATTTTTTGCGGCCTAAATCTCCTCCTCCCCCGATTGCTCTGCCTCCGGCTTCCAATCCCGCCGGGGAGCGAGGTTTGTATCACCGGCTTTGGCGTCTTAGTTTCACAGCATTTGAGTGGGGGCAATTGACCCCACTGGCTACATCGTGGATCCGCCCATGGTTCTGGTCGTCCTTGTTGTATCATAGTTAAAATGCCATGAATAATTGCAATTGGCTTTGGTTTTTAGCTTATCTATTGGTGTTCATGTCATTTTACATAAGGATCTTTTATGATAGAATTGTTGCATCAAGAGGAGACGTTCTTGTGTCCTTGTTGTATCGAAGTTAGAACGCCATGAGTAGTTAGTTACAATTGGCTTCACTATTTAGCTTATGCATTGCTGTTCATGTCAATTTGATATAAGGATCTTGTAGGTAGATTTGTTGTGTCTGTAAATTGTACTTTGATTGTTGTCTTTAGTGGCTCCACAGATGCAGGCCAGTTTAGCTGCATGCCAACAATCCTACTTGGATATTTAGATTGCTGTTGATTGTTGAATGTAATAATGCCCAAAAGAGAAAAGTAAGTTTCCTATATTGATTGTTATGGTTGTGTTTGATTATTAGATGTTAATTAAGGGGATAAGGGTAAAAAATATGAATGCCTAAAGAGCATGCTTAGGATTTTTTCCTTGCTGCGGCTGATCTTAAGTAAGGAGTGATGATTCAATGCTTGTCGTAATTTGAGAGTGCATTCAAACTCAGTATTTGGCTCCTATGAGTAAGCCATAGTGTTAACTTTTTTACTTTTATGCTATTTGATGTGCAGAAAAAGAAGTGGCAATGGCTGGAGTGGCAGAAAAGTTTTTCATTGCATCAGCAGTTATGTGGTTGGCTCCACTTGCAATAATATATTGCTTTCATTATCATCTAATTCCGGGTATGTGTTATTGAATTATTATATGATGTTATTAGTGTTGGTTGTATTTAATAAAATGGGATGCAGGATTGGTTAGGAATGTTCTTATGGCTTCACTATTGTAAGATGAACTGTGACAGAAATTTATTTTTAGCTGAGAGATGCCGAAAACTAAAGATGCTCTTTTTCCACAGTTATCATCTGGTGTTATCTGTGCTTGGATGCCATATATTTGATATTACTAACTTAACGCTGTATGGCGCACCTCATAATCAAAGACCTTTTTTTTTTTCGAATGATACGGTTCTTAGTTTAACTATAAGAGAATGAAGTTGTTTCTAAAGATGATTTGCTCGGTCTGTTTCTATTGTGGTTTTATTCACATGTCTGACAAGGGACTCGCACATAACAACGTATTAGTGAATGACGAACTCTACTAATTTAGTTGTAAAACATGCTACGGCTCCCTACTTTTGTCTTGAATTTGCACCAAAGTTCATGCATGAATTTACTAAATGTTGCACAATGGCGAAGAATGTGATGTTCAAAGTTAAATTGATTGATCTTGGTTTGAACTTATTGGATAACTTTTGGAAGCTGTAGCACTATGGCTTGCAAAATGTCGTGTTGCATGAACGTAAAGCTTAAAATGGAATGTGTGTACAACGTCCTATACTAAAGTAGAAAATGGAGTCATGAAGATTGTTAGAGGGACAGAAAAAGATAAAATATTTGCATATCATATTCTTTCTGAGATTTTCTGTTTGGGCTGAGTTGCTACATTTTTGTTGCTTTACTAGTTCCCTTTTTTTCTGCTAAAAAGTCATACCGATTTTTTCGTAAAAAATGGAAATTGAAAAAAAAAACCCTTAGCCCAAGTTCCTCCTTTATCCCGACATATCTAAATCTTTGGACTTTGTAATTCATTAGATTCTAGCATTTGGAGATCTTCCAACTTAGCTTCTGTTATTTTGTTTTATGCTGTGGATTCAGTACAAATCATAAAAGCTTTTTTTCTCTCTCATTGTAGTCTTGCATTCTTATAACAGGAACAAGCAATCTTTCCTCATCCACCCACACCCTGATAAGTGGATTCCTGGCAGTTATTTCTGTTAATATTGTTATTGGATACTATATCTGTATGGCAATGAGAGAGCCAGCCGTCCGTGAACCAGAACCTGATCCTGCATTTGTCGCCAAGGCCAGAGCTAGTTTGAACCAGCCCTCGACCTCCAATCCCGATAGCAACACCACTATCAGAGACAAGGAAGACTGAGTAGGCTATGCATTGTATTTGTATAACTGCTTATAGGATTTTGTTTTAAATCACCTAAAAAGTGATTCACAATTTCGTTAATCCTCGTTCCGACCTTATTTCACAATTAGATCCATCTTCACCTGAGTGCAGATCCAAAATGTATTATCTAGTCATGATTTGTACAACAGATTCTTCTTCATGTTGAGCTTTTGTAGTTAAATAATATTTGCGCTCTGATATTTTCTGTTCCATTTTCTCTTTCCTTTGTGGAACTAAATAAGTAGAAGCACTATGGAAGTTAAAAAAACAAATTGAAAAAATTGTATTGATTTTGTTTTTATATTAGTAAGGCTAAACCATGCATTTGCCTTTGTGCCCCTTTTTTTTTTGGAACTTATAAGACAGATAAACCTAAGATGATTCTTTTTGCTCGCATTTACCACATTGCTTGCACCCATGGATAAATAGTTCTGTGCAGCTCGAACAGGAGAGAGAAACAGGTATATATATATATATATATATATATAATAAATACTATATATATATATATATTTATTATTATTATTATTTAAATTTTATTAAAATATGAAGAAAGAGAGAGAGAGAGAGAGAGAGAGGTAGGTCATATAGTGATCTCCCACTTCTTATGGAGTTTAGGATAGTGAATGAGACACCCTTGAGAGGATTGTAGGACACCATCCTAGCTATATGCCTTTGCTTTCAAATCCTAAGTATGAAAATATCTTAGCTTCAATAGTGTTATTGCCTTATCTTTTAGGCTACTAGCATTCCACATTCGGCTTGGAGATAAACTGAACCACAGATCCACATAGAACTGCAAACTTGGACGATCCGATCCTATTTTTATAGGATACCGATCTGAATTAACAAAAACTGTCAAATGTGCTCACAAAAGAAATTAAAAATACATGCAATTTCTTTTACTTTTTTTTTTAAAAAAAATGCACAACCTCGAATTCTGAACAAGCCCTTATCTCAATTCGCAAGTCATGACTTTTAAATAACAACGAAATCCAAGCAAACATTTTTCAGTTCTCATGATATTTGAAATATGAAGTCACTAAATAGCGAACATATAGAAATATTTCAAAAAAAAAAAAAAAGAAATCATCCTATTTCTATTGGACGTACGTAGGGAAGCAACCATCAGCTTCCCCTTGGTTATAATGGAACATGATTCATTTACCTATGCGACCTCAAACGTAGTCGTCTTCAGCGGAAGCAACCATCAGCTTCCCCTTGGTTTTAATGAAACATGATTCATTTACCTACGCAATCTCAAACGTAGTCGCCTTCAGCCTCTTTAAAATTTTCTCCATGACATTACCGTCATCAATCGAAGTTTGAAGGTACCGAAGCAATTCAAAAGACCCGGTTTAAGCCACATCATGTTGCGACATGAGCATCCTCTCTCGGATGAGCATTGGATGCAGTTTTCTGATAAAAGAAAAGTCTAGGCCCATTTTGCGAGTAGAGACATGAACCCGGCTCCGAGAAGTAGAGACATATGCGCGCCGAATTGAAGCCTTCCATTACCTTGGACCTTAGGGTCCATGAAATCAGCCGCCAAGAGATCCACAAGGGCCATGTATATGAGGATGCCTGCTGATGCTGCATTTAAAATACCTTCAACTATAAGAGCAGTAGAGCTATTCTCGTTGTAGCTTGATGATATCCCGATGCCTAATGCAGTGCCTAACGGTGTGGTCAGCGAGAAAAACATCGCCATCACCACTGTTGCTCGGGCTTTGAATTTCGCCTGTGCAAATGGTAATCTATCAGTTTTCTAACAAAAAGTAATCTTTTATATACATATACATATATAGAGTCAGGCTTTGAAATAGCATTGGTAAGCTAACATCTCAGACGTTGATCTCTTTGATCTAACGGCTGAGATTTTTATACTTAACGGAATAACGATTCACGCCGTTAAGTATTTAGCGGCGCCGTCAAGTGTAAAAAATTAAATCTCAACCATTAGACAAAGCAGATCAACGGCTGAGATGTTAGCTTATTAAAACTATTTTCAGGTCGAGCTGAGAATAAGATATACATTATATATATATATATTATATATATATATATATATTAATATATATATATATATATATATATATATATTAAGGGAAGGTGTTGCCTTCATTAAAAGGACTCTGCATCAGCATCGGCTTATGCAGACATCCGAAAGTACAGTACACATACAGTAGTACACAAAACACACCGAGGACACAAAGTGAAAACACTATGTACATTCAACTAACGGAAACTATCGAAATGTTGTTGGTACTGTTGCAGCTCACTAAAAATTTCGTAAGTTCTGTAGTTTCTTATACTTTGTTATTGTTTTCCTCATGAATTCACAAAGCATAAAATATTTTGGGATTTGAGGGTGATGGAGTTAGTTCATGAGTTTTCAAGCAGAGTGGTGGCAGGCAGTAAACCATTTGGCTGGTTGCAAGGTAATTTCATAGTCTAATTTCCAGAAAAATCTGAAATTATAATTTTTTTTTTTTAAAAAAACGCAATATAAAGCATGAGCATATTCATATACTTGTTCCCCTACATAATGTAAGAATAAAGTTGATTTTCTAGATAAGGCATCTAATCATACAGCACAAGGCACGGATTCTGCTCAGAATTACACTAATGTTTTCACCATATTTCTTCCAACTAGCAACATAAACAATGCATGAGTTGTTCAACTATTACAAGTTCGGAACTATATATAAAGAATTTGGAAAATATAAGAGCTTATTCTTAAGGTCTTTTTACCCCTTGTTAGCAATAAAGAAAAAACCATTATTATTCAACAGGCCCTGACGTTCCTAATACAATCAGAGCATACAGTGCTTTGGGATGTGTACTATATACATTTGGATGCACTTTGTATGACTTTAATTGTATGAGGAGTTCGGATGGTTCTGATAAACAACAGTGCTCATAGCAATAACATAATAGCTAGTCATTAGTAGTACTTGGTGGCTCCCACACAACCATTACCCAATGGCCAGAACGGGTTCAATTCCGATGCAAGTGCAGGTCATTTTGGCCCCGATGAATAGCATTACTTGAGATACAGTAGATAGAACATTTGATTATCATGCATAGACTAAGGAATAAGCTCTGTCTGAGAGCACCCTTATCTAAGCCCAAGTTGTTCACCATGGGCACCATTATGGTAGGATAATCGCAATTCGTGTGCGTGGGGATGGGTGCGATTCGGGAAATGTTCAGAATAATGGCGAGTGATTTAGCATATTTTTTTCATGATATGAAATCAAAGAATTGGAAAACAAACAACAGAATTGTTAACATACCTGAACAATGCAGCCTCCCAGCCCAATTCCTTCAAAGAACTGGTGGAAGCTCAATGCTCCTACAAGAGGCCTTATTGTTGATGGTCTTTCAGAAGCACCCAAAGAAATTCCTATGATCACCGAATGAACCACGATTCCCAGCTCCAAAACCTACATATTCACATAATTTTAACCTTAATTAGCACTTCCTCTTGCCAAAAACAACACAATTTTCCTACTTCATCTTCAAAATTTTGAATTTTTTCAGCAATTTTATTTTGTTTTTAAGGAAAAAAAAAAAAAAAGATATTCTTGGCGATATGATCAAGTCTAGAAACTGTTACAGTTGTGAGGGGGAAAAACAGGGATTAGAAGAAGTCTGTTTCACAACAGAGCAGGGAATTCACCTGCGAGATGACGCGGTGGCGGACTTTCTCAGCGAACCCGGCTTCCGGCGGCAGCCCATCGGCGCCGCTGTGTGCGTGTGGGTGCGCGTGCCCGTGCGTGCCATGAGTGTGCACGTGCACGTGCCCAGCATGCTCCCCTTCTTGCTCCTCCTGCACACGCTCCCGATCCTCCTCGTCCACCGGCCGCGCCTTGCTAAAATGCGAGCGTTTGTAATAACTCGTGGCGCACGAATCTAGCATCATAGTAAACATCGCTGAACACATCGCGACGAACCCAGCAAATGGAAATCTGTGCCATGGATCTTCTGCTAAGCAATTAGAAGTTAAACGATCAAAAGCGTCGGGGAGTATATGGATAAGCGCTGTAGCCAATATAACACCGGCGGCAAAGGCTTTGATGATGAAGAACACATCATTTTCCGGCCGCAGCGCCCTCACCGAGCGGCCGAGGATCGGGATGAGAACTCCGACTGCTCCTGCAATTAAAATTGAAGCAATGGCTATGAACTTCAGGTGTAAAGCTGTGGAAGAATTCCTTCCCTCCGGACTTCCACCACAATCATGGCTTGTTGTTCTCGCAGAGACTAACAGCGGCAAAGACAGGACTGTGAAGATGAGGAAAGATGACTTCATTATTGAGGAACTCGAACTTGAGACGATGTTGTTAATGGAGGCTTATATCATATAGGAACTCAGTGGAGAGTTCGGGGAGCTAGAAGAAGAAGAAGAAAAATGTTGACAGGATGTTGTCATGTTAGCGTAATTACGTAACAGAAGCAGACGGTAAATTTTGCATGGGTTACCGGAACATACCGGTTAAAGTTGGAGCCGGCTCCGCTGGTGCGCCGGGGTGTATGAAGATTGAAGGTCGAGATTGTGCCAAATCAGTACGTACGGATTACGAAATATTAAATAAAATTTTTATTTATTTATTTGATTTATTTTTATATATTTTTAGAAAAAATTTTAAAGACAAAGTTGTATATTTTGATATGATCTACAATTTTATAGTTAAAATTTTTTTAAAAAAATGTCAAACGATATGCCAAAAAGATAATTCATATGTGATTAAAAAAAAATTATAAGTTCAAAGATTTTTATACATTTATAGTTCAAAATTTTAATAAAAATATTTAAGAATAAATCAAATTGAATGAGATGATAATAATGTGCGGCTCAAATTTGCGCCACAGAAGATCTCCTGCGGTTTGGCCACATACGATCTCATTCCCTAAGATTTTGGGTAGATATCTATCGAACAGATTTCGTATACCAGACTATCGTTATGACAATTATCTTCGTTGTTTATGAGTTAGGCTTGAGAACAAATGATTTGTGGAGGTCATCTCCTACGTCCATCTACAGCACGAATCCATAGAAAGGTGAAATTCACCAATTGGGCCTTATTTGAATAATAACTTTCACTACGTACTGTTGGATGATATGGATGATATGGATGAGCTCATGATGCCGAAAAGAATCAATCCAGGTGCGCCCACTTAATTTGTCCAGGATACCCATAAAATAAAGCAAAATAGAAAGCAAGAACAAATAGCCTTGAGTTGATCGTTCAGGCTGCTAAGCCTAGTGACTTCTTTTTATTCGACATCTGTTGATGAATAAACTTAAATTTGCAAAAAAATTTTTTGTTCAAACGTATTTAGGATAACTATATATCATCCCTGATTTTACTATATGACAAATCAGCATTTTATTTTTAAAGATCAAATTAGCTCCATTTTGTGTTGACGGACAAAATCAGCATTTTATTTTTAAACAATAATTTGGCATTACTTTACTATCATTTGCAAATTGGTTTAGGTGGGAACTATAGCAGAATAGTATGCATATAAACTATATAATTAAGCATAGGATTCACTTCATGACGTTGGCTGATTGATGCGTCAATTTTGTAGAACAGAGGTCAACTATTATATAATTATATCAAGAGAGTTATGATCCGTGATTCTCGTGGCGTTGGTTGATTGGCACATCAACCTTGAGCGCTTATGTGCTCAATTCAATAATATCCATGAACAGCCCACATAAAGCTCAATTAAAATTTAATAAAAATTACAATTAAAGAGTTATTTATTGACTTTTAACTCAGAGTAGAAAGTCATTTTTTACTAATGTAAAAAAAAAAAAACATACATTACAAAATTTTCATTAAAGGTTAAAACATAGACATTTTGATATTATACCCACATAAACATAACCAAGTTACAGTGGGCTGTCTCGAATAATATGTTAAATCTGCATATTTGAAGCCCATCTATTACAATTGTTTGATATCTTTTGAAAAAGGATGATGAATTATAAAATTACATATCCCATTTTTATGTACAACTTATGATAGCTTATGAACCAATCAGTAAGTAAATCAATAAAACCTGAATACAACCAATAAATTAAAGAAATCAGACAAAAATAACTCGAATATTTCCAAAATATTGACCAGACCTGACCACTTATTACAGATTTGTTTATTGGGTATGATAATCTCTTTCCAACTCCAAATTGTACATGCAATTAAGAAAGTAACCTAAGTTTAGAGATGCTAAACTTAAATTTCTTCCCCAGACCACTTTAACAAAGGGCAATACAGTTACGCATAATAATAAAAACAAAAGAGCAATTAACACATTTTTCAGAGAATAAAAATCAACCATTACCTTGATAAATTGGAAAAAGTCATTTGACAAAGTTAAAACTTTAGAACTATACATTTATAACTTATATAAGCAGGTTAATGAGCTAAAGATTGGTCTCAAGAAAATGAAGAATAGCCAAACCTGCCGCCCATACATCATCGTCTAGCACATACTCTTCTGGAGAATGGCTTATACCCCCTCGACATCGAACAAAAAGCATACCAATCTGCAGAATCAAACTTAAATCACAGAGAGAATGTGAACGATTAATTATAATTTGGGATCAATATCGTTGCGTACCCTTGAAGTTGGGCCTTGTAATACACTCCACTTAGTATTGACATAGTACCGTGCATTTTGGCCTTGTAATATCTATTACACGCAATATGTTTTTGTCTTTTTTTTTTTTTGGAGAAGATGTTTTTGATATTTGAGACGAAATTTGTACCACGTGGAAAGCTCATGACCAATGTAAGACCTAAATAGGTGGAAAAGGGGTCATACTGCCGGCACGAAACTTAACTCCATCTCAACTTGATTGAAACAGATAGAGTGAATGTTTTTTGGTAGAACAGAGTGTTTTTTCGGATCTAAGGTGCTGCCCGTAATTATCCCCACCTGGCTCCCGTCAGGAGGATACTACCACCCCAGAAATACTCTGCTGCACATAAGGGGGCGCACGTGCGCATACCCCCAAGCACAATATTTATAAATATACAATTGGCGGCACGAGAAGTCGAACCTAGATGGAGAGGGTTCATAAACTCCTGACCATCCAGTGTGACACCCCGTTGCCACACCGACTGAATGATTAAAGGTCCAAAATACAGGGACAATGCTTGGTTTTAAAATTCTATAGTCCATATGTTACAGTGTCCAAAATCAATGGGTGCATAGTGATTTTAAGCTAATATCTGCGTAGTCATTGTAGCACAAACCTTTGCTAAATGGGACATCGCCATTGCATCATGGCCTGCTCCGCTCATTAACAAAGGAACCTCACCATCAACATTTCCCATTATCTTCTTCACAGCTGCATATGCTGCATCTCTCAACTTCTGGCTCAATTCTTCATCACAGCGCACAGCCTCTGCACTATGCTGTAAGATGTTTTGAATATCATTCACCTGACTTGAGTTTATGAAACTTCAATTTTTACCAAAAAAACAAAAGAAAAAAACCGTTTCTGTACCTTGCGCTCTATGGTGCAATCAACCATCCGATGGTTGCATACTTGATTAACTCGCTTTGAAAATTCAATGATCACTGCTTCCCTTGCCATGTCATCCATTGCTCGTATGTCAATGGTGAAGTTGACCTTAAGCAAAACATTTCTTTCTTAAAGTTATCGAGCATATAATGCTTCTAAACATAAATCAAGCTGTTCATTCAATTTAAAGATAATTAAGAGATGTTAAAAGGCTTACCTGGCCAGGTATGACATTGCTTGCACTTGGCCAGGTTGATATTTCCCCAACTGTACAGACCAATCCTGCAAATGATTCCTCTGCCGCTCCTCTGCAATGCTCATCGTAAGTTAAAAAATCTGCCGGGTGCTTACAAAGACTTTCCAGAAATAAAATAATCTCAGCAGAAGCTGCCATGGGATCGTGCCGAAGATACATTGGCACTGTGCCAGCATGACCTTGCCAGCCTTTCACAATAACCTGTCAAACAAATGCAAGCGCAATAATCGTTTACTTTTTTGGGTTCATTAGTTCATTTACCATGGTTAAAGTAGATTGTGGCATGTGGCATGTAACTCAAACAACCATTCTGAATGAATGAATATTCCAGGCCTTTCTTTTCTTGCTCAAAGAAAAGTTATGTTGCTCACCTTTAATCGTGTCTGTCCAGCAATCCCTTTTACACCACTAAGCGGAAATCCAAGTGATTCCAGTACAGGGCCTTGTTCAATGTGTACCTATGCATGAGAGTGCACTTAAGAAAATTTTCATTTAAAAACTAAAATTAACATTTTACGATACAGTTTTTTTTTGGTAGGATAACCTACTTACCTCTATATATTCAGAAACTGATTTTGGGTCATATTTGACTTGTAATAAACTTTCCGGAGTCGCTTCAAATTCCCTTTCTTTAAGAACATTTTGAACAGTGACACCACTGCAAACCTAAGTAAGATTTTAACTTCTGAAATTCACATAAGAAATAAAAAAGACACTTCCCACCTTTTATCCGAAATTTGCAATATTGATGCAGGAAGTGTGCCAGCTATACCAGCACTTCCCAAAAAAGTGGACTGAAATCTGACTCCCTCTTCATCACTGAATGCAATCACCTGCAATTTAAAATATACAAAGATACAAACACAACCACATTGGCATATTTTAAATAGATATAACTTCCATAACGCGGACATATTTCTTTGTTTCATTCCACCCTTGCACTTTGAGTTCTACCATGTCCAATGCTATATCATTTACAACTACTATAACCATTAGCTAGACTAAAATGATTAACAACTATCCAATTTCTCTACAAAAATCTTTTGCAATGGTTAAGATTGAAAGGATGCCATACAATAACAACAATCCAGTAAAAGTCCCACCTAAGCAGGTCTGTGGGGGTGGGATGCACGCAGCCATACCCCGAATGAGAGTGTTTCTGAAAGGACCCTAGGCCTAGACAACCCCCACTCAAGCAAACTGGAAAACAAGCACACAAGCAAGCCAGTCCGTCGGAGTATAAATTCAAGCAAGCACGCAAGGTTGCACACAGCAAATAAGACTTAATAAACCCAAAACAAGTAACCTAATAAAAAATTCCATGGTATTTTAAAATTCAAGAGAAAAACATGCTCTGCTTTCTAAGCAATATCCCCAAAGGGAAAAGGAGTGGATAGGAAACTAATATTAGGAGATGCACTCTAGCTCCCAAAGTGTTACATGACAATCTTAGTTTTGTTAATTAGCTAAATTCACTTTTCAAAACGAAATCTTCCAGTACATGACAAGTAAAAAGGAAAAATCAAATTAAACCATTCTTTCTCAATTTTGGTTAAATTTTCATAAGATAAACACTGACCTCAACTGGACGGGGTAGTCTCCATAACTTATCTGTGATCTTCAGGACTTTCATTGCTGAAATTGCAGATATTATACCCAACACCCCATCATACATACCAGCATCAACAACAGTATCCTGTTGGAAGATAACATAAAAAACTTTATAAAATGAACGGTATATCAAACTTCAATTTGAGAAGGCAAGACTGAAGTACTACCGAATGAGAGCCAATTAAGAGAGATTGTTCCGTTGCATTTATCCCTTCAACCCGACCATGTACATTTCCCATTTGGTCGACCCAGCTGAAGGTACACAATGACTTAATTAATGAGATAATGTTAAATGACAGGAAAGGAGGAGAAATACGTACGTTCTCAGTCCAGCATCCTGCATCCAGCTCTGAATTAGATTAGCTGCCCTCATTGAGGCAGGACTTAAAAAAGTTCTTTCCAGATACCCATCACCATCAGAGATCTGTGGACAAGATTATTTAGTCGAAGATCTACATGAGACATTTCATGCTTGATTCTTTTTCAACTCACAAGAACATTGACAATACCTTCTACTTTCGTGGTCATTTTTGTATTTTGAGAAAATTGCGGTCAATGATATATAAGTTGTTTAGCTTAGAAAAAGAATCTAATGCCGGGACCTCAACATATCTGGATGCATTACCAGCAAAAACCCTGAACATTGGCTCGGAGAGCCAATTCATTATTTGAACTGGACTATGAACTATGAAGTAATTCAAGAGTTTTCAATTGCCTTGACACATAAATGAACCAATTTTAGAAATATAATACGCACCCTAATCTTAACAATTAATCATTAATTTCATTCAAGTCAAAAATCAAACATGTCTAAATTATTAGATATGACTTGCTTTTCAGCTAAACTATAGAGGGATTAAGATAACTATAAAAAATGGATAGCAGACTTCGTGCATTCTGTAAGATACTCATAAATTCTCGATGTGACATACATGGAATGTTGATTTAAGCATTAAAAAGATATTAATAGTTCTTGAACTGAACTTCAGGCCAAAAAAAAACAAGAATGTGGGATTAAATTCGGGATTAACTTCTAAACTAAGTCTGTGTAACATGGTAGCACTTGAATAAGAATTTCCATGCTCAGAAACACCAAAGCATCAAGCAATATTCTGTCAATAAATAAGCACATACTTTTATAATATTCTAGTTCAAAATCTTAAACCAAAACACTCAATGTTTAAAGGAGTTGAGATGACCTTTCCGAGCTCTTTGATTCTCGACACTGCCTCATCCCTCATAATTTCTGGGTACATCCCGCTTATTCCATCCTCAAAACCTGATAAATGATAATATACACCAAAAAATCATTAAAAAAAAAAACTCGTAAAAAGTAACTAATGAACATGATTCACAAGTAAAGAAGAAGAGATGATTACCTTTGGAGATGATAAGTAAAAACAGGATCGAAACAGAGAAAATGCTAAATGATTGTTGGATTCCCTCCATGGACTAGGATCTCTGCTCTTGCGAACTCGCAATAGAATGCACACTTCCCAAAAGAGGAGCCACCGCGTTATTTGAGACGCAGGCCCAACTTTAAGAAACTATCGCGTCCCGAATTATACAGACACGGCTAAGAATAACAACAACGTAACTTAACCAGACTCTCTGCCAGCTGCACGACGCAAGCTTTGGCTTTTTTCAAAATTGGGTTTATATGTTGGCTCACGTTAGGCAATATGGTCCCGCGGTTTAAAGATTTGAAATTATTAAAAAAGTATTGACACGACACGGGACTACCAAGAATGTGCGGGCAGATTCAGAATCCGCCAAGTTACATAAGGTGGATCCCACCCGAGGGCGGCTCGTCGCTTAGTGGTCGCGATGGTGCCACGTGTACCACACTCTATATTTTAGATGCATTCACGGGAGCCCAAAGATGGTGTAAAGTGGAGAATTAGAATGTGGGCTCATCCCATTGGGCTCGGTACTCGGCCTATATGCACATGGTACTCGGCCATTGGGCTCGTCCTATTTATCTGTTTTACTGAATACTGAATACTGAATTTAAATAAGATTTTAATTTTTTTTTAGATTAACGTAGTAAACTTTATAAATAATCGGCCCATTTCGTGGATCATCATAACAGATAAAACCACAGAGTGACACCGGCCTATGTTCAAATAAGATTTTAATATATGTTGCTTGATTTATTTAAATTTAGTATTGCCTATAATATATATACATATATAAAACTGTCTATCAAAACTTTTGAAGCCATGTGGCATCTCCTATTTCTCTTGATATGACATATGGCATCTTCTACGGTATAATATTTTCTTTATCATTCTAAACAATAAAAAAATAAATGTTCATTATACCTAATACTAATGCTTAAGAAAATTATTTTATAATTGTTACTATTATAATAAAACCACATTAATGATATAGAAAGATATCCGCCTAAAATTATGTGATCCACCAGTCAATATACAGTAATTTTATAATACCTAGAGAAGGGTAATTTTAAAGCAATTTTATTCTAGCATTCATTTCCACTCATTTTGCAGGCAATCATAGCCAGGGAATTATGACATATATATATATATATATATATATATATATATATATATATAGTATATATATATATATATATTCAAAAAGTTTAACTTTTACATAATCGTATGGAATAATAGAATAAATGGGAACCTCCTACTCGCATTATAATCTCTAAGCAAATAAATAATTTTAAAAAAAAAAACATCTATAATGAGATCATAGTGTGCACATAAGTAGGTCGCATTATAAAACTCCTGTTGGCACCAACATTTTAAAAAAGGAAAAAAAAAAAAAAAAAAAAAAGCAGAAGCACCACAAAAAAAAAGTATTTTAAAGAGAAATTTCCAGCCAAAAAGCAACTTTTGGATTATGTAAGAAAAGGGCACAAACCAAAAAAAAAAAAAAAAAAAAAAAAGAAAGAAAAGGGCTTAAACAATGTAAAAAAGTCAGGAAAAGCAAACATTTTCTCTTTTTTTTATTCATTTTTTATTATGTTTTTTTTTTTGTTAGTTTGCATCTTAAGAAACTATTTGCTACATTATGGAATAATTAGTTCAACATCCACTAAATTTACCAACCATTTTTCAATGGAAAAACAACATTGCAAATTTCTTAAATTAAAAAAACAACGTATTTTTATAACTCAAAAAATATATTGCAAATTTCTTTAGTTAAAAAAAACGTATTTTTATAACTAAAAAGCGATGCTGCAAATTTCCTAAATTAAAAAAGCAACGTATTTTTATAACTATAAATTTGAGAGAAATCTTAAGCATGCTATTATTAGCTTAAACTTTTACGAATTAAGTGGTTTATTTACAAAAAATGATAGCGGTACTACATGTTACCATTAATTAATCACTCTATTGGAAAGGATTTCTCTTTTTTTTTTTAATGTTTTTAAATTTTTATGAAACGATTAGTTAATAATTGTTTGTTTTTGACATCGCCTATCGCTTATATCACATAAAAATACACCGGAACTTTCAATACTAAACAATATCAAAGAATTTATTATATTTTATACTGCTTACAGTAAGAAAACTATTATTTTAGAAGAGTTTTGAAAATATATACACAATCTATCTATATTTTAGTTCATGTAGTATCTCTCACCCAATTAAGGGGAAAGTGTTGTTGGATTTGGTGGCCTGAGTTGTTGTTCTGATGGGTAAGTCAAAACTAATTCTCCTTTAAAAATTAAAATATTTGCTGAGCGTGGTTAGCTTAATGGTATTCATCATTCGGATTCGAATTCGCATGGGATAAAATTACATGTAAAATTTTTCAAAAAAAGAAATTTTTTGTATCATGTTACAGGAGTCTCCATTTATAAAATGTATGTACCCAAATTCTATAGCGTCGGTGGGGGAGTGAGCATTTTTACGAGTTTGATATCTCTACGGAGTAGTGCGCTCGCATTACGATTCCATCATGATAATCTCAAAAAAAAAAAAAAATTAAGTTTTTTTTTTTTTTTTTTTTTTTTTTTTTTTTTTGTCTGTGAACGCCACCGTCATATATCTTTATAGGAAATAGAGCGATACAGTAAGTCTCTCCCGATACATACTTGTTACGATTTGACCCTACTATCTACCTTTCATGAACCCTTTGATTATTTTTCAGCATGCGGTCCCGCTAATCAACTATCTACAAATTTTATTTTTTAAAAGGTGTACCGGATTCTCACTTGTAAAGTTGTAGCTGTTTTTGTCTCTCTACAAACTATAAAAAGATGTGATCGGACATCTTTATCGGAAATGGAGCAGTACGGTAAGCCACTCCCGATGCATGCTTGTTGCGTTTCGAACCATCCGATTTACCTTTCATGAAATACAGACTGTGATCTATTTTCAGCATGCGACCCCGCTAACCAACTATCTACAATTTTATTTTTTAAAGATGTATTGCAGTTTTTGTCTATGTACAAACTACAAAAAGATATGTGGTTAGCTCTGTAACTATGCCTTCCATATATACACATCCCTAACTTCATAAGATGCACATACTTTTTTTTTATAATTAGTTAAATATTTGATATACCTCTGCATTTACGAAATAAAATTACATTTTTACCCTTATTTTATGTATTTAATTTTTTTAAAAAAGGGTCAATTTCATAAGAATCACATTCATTGAGTTAGGTGCACCATGAGGATTATACCAAGATCAAGTACTCTATTCTTATTTTATTATTATTATTATTTTGCCAAAATAACTAGTTCATATCTACTCACTATTATGCTCAGTAACCTCTTTTTTTTGAGAGAGAAATATATTTTCAGTATTATAGGCCGAGAAAGAATGAGACGGTGAAGTACCATTAAATAACAAAGAAAAAAACAACAAAAACAAGCGACTCTATTGGTGAAAATATAAAGTACCACTATCGGCGAAAATAATAAATTCCCATATACGAATAACATAAATTACCACCAACGGCGAAAATAACACAGTTGAATGCGTCCGCATGATCTAGCATTTGGATAGAATTTGATGGCCCCAAATTTTGGTTTATCATGGGTTTGAATTTCGACGTTTGTACAATTTAATCCTGTAGATACTAAAAGTTTAAACATCACAAAATATGCACAATCCATTGTCGAATATCTAATCGATGCTAGTGCACATAAGTGGAATGCGACGGTGGAACCGTAGTGAGCTTTATCCGAATATTTACATGTTATGACATTACACGAATGTTAGCCAATTATGGGATAATTTTTTTAATAAATCTCAAAAAAGGGTTATTATTTACCTTTGAAGATCAAAAGTTTCTTAATTGATTATAAAGTTTTTAAAATGCCAAAAGCCATGGGAAAGAGAGAAGCAAAGCTAAGAAAGTTCTCCTCACCAATCAAAGAATGAAGCATCATTTCAGTAGCCCTTTGCCAAAAGCTACTTTACGTATTCAAAAGATGGTGGGACTTAGCCTAAGATTCAAAATATTTCTGTAATTCGTGAAATAATTCGTGAAAAATAATATGGACTTTCATATTTGTAAAAATCGAAAAGTTAGATCTACTCAATTAATGCAAAATGAATTTGTACTATTCATAGGTTTTTTTTTACAATAGTTATATTTTACATGCCAGAAAATATATCTTTTTTCGGTGGTTATCAATAAAGTGTGAACTGATACGATATATATTGATAAATCTTATATATGAATTATTAGATTATTTCAATTTTTTAATTTTATGTCTGTAAGTAACATTGAATTTATATCCTTACCGTCGACACGATACCATCTATTAGCCAGCTATTGTTAAGATATGAATTTATTAGAATTTGGCTCAATTTAACATTAGAAATATTGGCAATGGCCGCATAAAATTAACTAATTATGAACAATAATTTTTCATGATTAGTTAAAAAAAAAAAACTGAAGTACATTCAAATATGTCAATACATTTAAATGTATTAAATGTAAGAAAATACAAATGAATGTAACTCTGGCAAAAAGTTTTGATGTAGTCGGTTAATGTACCAACATACACAGCTAATCAAATTCGAGTTCCAACACCATCAATATATAGTAATGAATGAATGTGAAGATTCAGTATTTAAAATAATAAATAAAGCTATATTTTAATTAAAAACTAATCCATTAATCTCGAAAAGAAAACCTATTATTGTTAATGTTATATAGAAAATACATAGATGATCATTTCCCTCTTGTTTAAATATTCAAAGTTCAACATATTATTAAGGGTAGTAGTATAATTTACTAAAATTATTAGCTATTATTTTTTAACACAATGTAAATAATATTTAAAAATTACAAGAGCTTCACTAATTAAATATTTCTTCTTTTTCTTTTGACAAGAAAAATCTTAGAATGGGTGTTAAAAAAAAAAAAATTGCGGCATATGTCTCTCTTTTAATAAACAATGAAGACCTCAACCTTCTATTTTACTCTTTCAATAGATTTCTTCTTCTCGAGAAAATAGTATATATTGTCAATCAAATCTGTAGGATTTGAATCTCCATCTTCTTGTTCATGCAACAAAGAACAAAAAATGTATCTGAGAGATAATATCTTGAGATCCGTGGTGGTTCTGCTTCTGCTGGCGGCGGCAGTCACCGGTGGCGATGCTTCTCCGTTCTCCAGCCGCGTTCATCGCCGGCATTTTGACCGCCGAATGTCATCACTTGACTTCTCTTCGAAGGTGAGTTCTCCGTATACCATAAGCAGTAGTTCATCACAAGAAACAGAGCAATTGATTTGATTGATGTACGGTGCAGATTTCATCGTCCTCGTCAAGTTCTTCCCGTGTACTTTACGTGACGGACTACGGCGCCGATCCGACGGGAGCTTCGGATTCCACAGACGCAATCTTACGTGCAATCGCGGACGCTTACAATGCCACGTCAATTTCTGGCCGCGTTTTAATGCCCGGCGTCCCCGACCTCGCCGGCGCAGAACTCTACCTCGCCGGCGGCGAGTACCTTATCAAAGCTCCGCTAAGTCTTCCAGCCGCCGGCGGCGGCAACTTCAAGATCCACGGCGGTTCCCTTCGTGCCTCCGACGACTTTCCCACCAACCGCTACCTCATCGAGCTCTGGGCCTCGCCATCAACGCCGAGCTCTGGCGTGCAGAAGAGCTCGTCGAGTAACAGCTACGACTTCGAATACATCACCAGTTAAAGATATCATGCTGGACAGCAACTTTCGCGGCGGTGGTCTCGCCATAGTTAACGCCCTCAGAACGACGGTGGACAATGTCTACGCCGTTCATTTCACAACTGACGGCGTTTGGGTCAAAGACGGCCACGAAACGTACATACACAACTCCTTCCTAGGCCAGCACATAACGGCCGGTAACGATCCCGGCGAGAAGAGCTTCACCGGCACAGGCATAAACCTAAACGGCAACGACAACGCTGTCACAGACGTCGTTATCTTCTCGGCGGAAACTGGTATACTGATCTCCGGGCAAGCGAACTCCATCTCCGGCGTGCATTGCTACAACAAAGCCACCGGATGGGGGGGTACAGGGATCTACGTGAAATCACCAGGGCAAACACAGACTCGGATAATTAATTCTTACTTGGATTTCACTTCAATAGTGGCTGAAGATCCGGTGCAACTTCTGGTAACGAGCTCCTTCTTCCTCGGCGACGCTAACGTAATCTTAAAATCTGTTAACGGAGTAGTTAAGGGAGTTAACATCGTCGATAACATGTTCTCCGGGCGCGGCGGCGGAGTAGATATAGTGAGTTTAGATGAAACTAATGGGAAATTCACGACGGTGGAGGAGGTGGTGGTGGAGAGGAACAGTGTGCAGGGGATGACGGCGAGGTCGACGGTGGCGCGGGCGACGGTGGAGGGGAATAGCAGCACGTGGGCAGCTGATTTTTCGAACGTGCTTCTCTTTCCCGATAGGATTGAGCACGTGCAGTACAGTATGCGAGCTGACGGAGCTTTTCCGAACCACACACTGAGGAATGTCACCGGAAACAAGGTCGTGATCGAGTCGGACGTCGCCGTGACGGCGAGAGTCGACGTGACGGTGCATCAATGTGTAGGTTGAGTTGTCGTAAATTTAAGAATTTGTTCATAACTTATTGATTTGCAAAGAATACAGGAAGAAGCATCTAAATCCTCCTAAGAAGAGGAGACTGAGATTCTTTTGTTTATCAAGTTGTTCGAAGGTTGATTGAGATGGAAGTTATTAAATCATATGGAAAATGTTGTTGTCTATGCCACGTGGCAGTGATGTTGGATGATTTTTTAATAACCCGACACTTAATCAAATGACTATTTAGTATCGAGTTTTTTTTAAGTTATCGTGAAAATATATAGATAACGGGCTTATTTTATATAACTGTCATAACAGATAAATCTACGGCTAGAAAGTTCGACCTATTTCGATCCACACATGGATAAATTGCAAATGGAATAAAATTTTCGCATCTATATAGACAGCACTATGGGTATTCAAATTGGAGACTTTCATTTCGTAAGGTTAAAGTTCTACTATCTATATTATGCACTCTAAGAAAAGTATATGAGTTTTGATACAAACAAGACTAACATAGATGCCACGGTATTGTTAAACCCGATCTTTCAACGTTTTACGGCGAGGTCCTACACTGTTCAAGGAGTAGTCCAAACCGAACTTGAAGTCCTAAGATACTCAAATTTGAATGAAGAAACCATCAAACAATTCAAAGCAACACATGGATTCCAAAAAAACTTGATGTCATTGTGTCAAGATCAGCACCAAATAAAGTTGTCAAAGTTGTTAGGAGGAGAGCACCTAAAATTGCAGTTTAGCTAATTTCCTCATCAGAAGGGAAACCGGAAAATAACAACATCAACCTGGTATAAGTTCTGTCCGATGTGGTCTTAGACTATACAGCCGTATTTCAAAAGAGGCTATTTTTTAAGAAATTCAGTATGGCAGCACAATGACGCACTGGCACGCCAACAGATAAATTCATAAAATAAGAATATAAAAGTCGATACGCGGCAAATAATCATAAAAGACTAAAGACAAGTTAGAAATCTTTCAATAATTGTCAACTAAACTATTTTAAACTCTGTATAAAACAATTTTTTTGAGAAAAAACGCTACTTTCATTAAAAAAAAAAAAGATGTTGCATCAGTCGGTGACAGATGCAAGCGTCCGAAAATGAAGAGATACAAAAAGCAGCTCTTTTTTTCTTTTTTCTTTATAAATAAGAAATTAAAGAAAAAAAAAATAAAGAGAAGCATTTTCACATCACATAATGTGTTTGTTAAGGAACGTACCTGCCTAAGAAGAAGTCTTCAGCAACTAACTTGCATGTCATGGTAGGTGAGCAGCCTGCAAAAGCCAACGTTGTCATGGACCTCATGGTAGGTCATTCTTATGTTTCTAGGAAAAATATCATGTCATATTTTGAAAAATCTTTACAAATTAGCCACGATTTTGAATTTATTGCAAATCAGCTCTTATTCTAAAATATTTTGACTATTATATAAATATTTTTTATATAAATTTTAAATATGAAGAAAGTGGATTTTAATATGATATACAAATTTTATATTTAATTTTTTTTTAAAAAATACTTTTAAATGAAAATTTTAGCGCTTTAAATTCGTAATGGATTTAACAAGCATTCTGCTAACCCACTTTTGGAGCCTCGAAATATCTATTTACAAATATTTTTTAAAAAATTTTAAATACAATAAACATATATTTTAAATAGTTTATGTATTCAGAGTTTTTCTACAAAGATGGTTCTAAATATATTTTTAAGAGTGACGAAGATAATATGTTAAGAATATGACCTTTATTCGTAAATAAAATTTTTCAAGGATGGGATAATATGCAAGTCTATCAAGTTTCTAACTGCCCTTAAAAATTCAGGAACAGCAGCTTATGTCACATACAACAACTTCATCAAATCTATGAATAACATATACTTCATTGCTATTAAAAAAAATGGTATTTTTTATCGCAAACCTCCAATTAACGGATACGGCGAGAACTGATTCAACAACATCTAAGACTTTAAAATAACAACTAAGCGATAAGTCTCATCCAAGCTTGATCTGTAGACAGTGGCGGAGTCAGGATTTTCGACTCGGGGGGGGCGAAATAAATATTATGTAAAGAATAATTTTTAAAATACTACTAGTCAGTATATATTATAATATAAGTAAAAATAAATTTTAATCATAATATAATTTCTAAATTTCGACAATAAATTCAAGAGTAACAAACTCTATAATTTTTTATCATATATTGATTTAGTGATTATAATTAAAATTATGTACTGATTTAATGATTATAATAAATAATTAAATTAAATATATATATATATATATTTTAATAATTTATTCATGTAATTAAATGTTGATAACATAATCTGAATTTGAAGGTGCAGTAAGACGAGCTTGGGAGCATCAGTAAAAACTGACGATAGGCCGGCATGACTTTAGACTCGATCAGCCACTACTATTTATTTTACATATTCGATCAGCCCTCGCGTTTTTACATTTTCGTTTTTAACCTGTTACTCTTTATTAATATCCAAGCCATTTTGACTGTTATATAAATATTTTTTGGAGAAATTTTTAACATAAAACTTATATATTTTAAGGAGATTTATAACTTTTATAAAAAAACCTTCTCTAACAAATATTTCTAAATAGATATTTTGAGACTTAAAAATTTTAGTGGATTTCAAAATGAACTATTAATCGGCTAAATTATGGAGTCTCATAACATCCATTTGGAAAAATTTTTTGAAAAAATTTAATATAAAAATTATGTTTTTTTATATAGGCAAATTTATAACTTTTATGTTGAATTTTTTTTACAAAAAAATTATTTATTAATAGGTACTTTTTTTAGAAAAAAAAAAAGAAGACAATGATGACACCATTGGGGTTTGAACCCAGGTTGTTAGGGTGAGCATCTTATATCCCAACCACTAGACCTTATAGTACATAGTGATGTTATTTTGAGTGATAAAGTATTATAAAAGTTATGATTTTTACTCAAAACCTATATACTAAATTTTGTCAACCTATCAACCGAGAGTTGGGGGGTGGGGGGGGGGGGGGGGATGATGCGACCCCCCCCCCCCCCCCCCCGACCCATGTGGCTCCGCCCCCTGACTCGGACTTACTTTTTTTATTAAAAAAAAAAAAAAAAAAAAGAACTGAGGAGAGTAACAACTCTTCACAGAATTTAATTTACTAAACTAGATGAAGAAGCAACATACTGAGCAAAAAGCTTAAAGTTAAATGCAAAATTAAAAAATAAAAAGCCTTCTTTTACGTCTCAACAAAGTAGTGTGTTGGGCCTGTTGGCACTTTACAATTGGGTTTAGGTATGTAGTGCATGCTACCATGCTTTTTTATTTTTATTTTTCTCCCTTTTATTAAGAAAAAACTGAAGTGCACGTTGCAATCTAAAAGCAAGACAATAAGTGCTCCATTGTGGGATAACATTTTTTCTAAGTTTAAAAAAAAAAATCCCAAGTGCTTCTTATCTCAACCATACTTTACTGGATGTTACATATATATATATATATAGAAATGGTCAGTTGCACCATTGGAGACGATGAAGAGTATTGATTGATTCATTCAAAGCTCGTTCCCCTTTTTACTTCATCTTCTTTTGCCACACACTTGTGACCTCTCTCTCTCTCTCTCTCTCTCCTCCACCAACCACATTTACTTCCTATACAATTAAACCCAGCAAGCAATAAACTGAGCATATCATAAACACATCCCAATCTTTAAAAAATTGTCTGTTGTAAGTAATCTCAAAATGAGACTTATCTTCTCCATTTTGATCCTCATTCTCACTTCTGCACGAGCCAGCAATGGCTTCCCACCGCCGCCGCTTCGCAGACAATTGCAGCAGCATTACGAGAAATTTAAGCAGACTTCCGCCGGCCGACCTGCTCAGGTGCGAAACCAAATGTTCATGTATTAATTTGTATTTTACAGGAAAGATAAATATTCTAATTCGTTTTTTTTTTCTAAATTTTTGCAGGAAATAGAAGGAAGGGTGTTTTATCCTGTAAGATATGGAGCTGATCCAACAGGAAGCAACGACAGCACCGGTGCAATTCTGAGCGCTCTTGAAGACGCTTTCAGCGTGCAGATCAAAGGTTTGCAGATGATGCAAGGTATCAATGATCTTGGAGGTGTGATATTAGACTTGCAAGGTGGCAACTATAAAATCTCCAAGCCCATTAGATTTCCTCCGGGTGGTGGTGCTAATCTTGTGGTAAGTACAAATCAAAATCATAAATAAAAAAATAAAAAATAAAATTATCCGTTTTATTTCCGCCATTGCATGCAGTAATTACTTTAAAAAAAAAAAACTTATGAAACGTATTGAGCCGAGCCTCTTTGCATCCCTATATCCTCATTACCCCTCATTAAGAGTTTGAGTCCCACTCTTTACAACATGAATAGAAATATTTTTGACTTTTAAGAAAAGATTTGAGGGTCATGGCATATAAATATTTGTACTAAAATGCGTTTCGGATGGCAACGAATGTTCGAAATTTTACTCCTTATCATAATCTAAGAACTGTTGCTAGAAAACTGTGTCCAATAAAAATAATTCGGTATTTGTCATGAAAATTCTTTTACGTCATTATCTTAAAGAAATTTATCTGACGCTGCATTACGCGAGCAATTTTGACTTGATTTTTGGGGTGAAATCAGTTAATTATATGGAACTATTTCATCACTTCTTCTTGCATTGTTGCAACCATGGTTTAATTCAATGCCAACAACCATCGTAGCTTTTTCTCTGCAAGTCATTAATAGTTAGGCGAGTTTCAGTTTGGTAGATTCTTGTTTTTGCTGGGTGTGCATCTAATGCATCTATATATAAGTCGACATTATTATTATTATTTTATACATTTCTTTTGGGTCACTACAACAAAAATATCGAACATCAAACTAATATTTTAGTCGTTAATTGTATAAAATTTAATCGGTAATGTTTTTATCGACTAAAATAATTTTTGCGGCTCCTTGATGCTAAGATATTAGCGACTAAGACTTGAAATTTAGTAGCTAAATCTACCATAGTAAATGCACGTTCACCAAATCAATGCACATATAATTTAATTTTTCTTGCTAAACCCTAATTATTTGCCACCCACCAGATTCAAGGAGGAACTCTAAGGGCGTCGGAGGACTTCCCCGTCGACGATTATCTGGTCGAGCTCTGGTCATCTTCCTCCTCCAAAAAACCAAAGTTCTACTCCATCCAAACCGCCGAAGTCACTTACAGAAAACTCAGAGAATCAAACATCTCCGATAACAAAATTCAAAAGTCCACCGGAATCTACTATGAAGATGTAACATTCCGTGACATTCTCTTCGACTCCAGCCACCGTGGCGGTGGTCTTCTTGTCGTCGCCTCAGCTCGCACTCGTGTTGACAATTGCTTCTTCCTCCACTTCTCCACCGATGGCATCCTCATCGAAGGCGGCCATGAAACATTCATCTCCTCCTCCTTCCTCGGCCAAATATCCACCGTCGGCGGTGACCCTCGCGAAAGAAACTTCTCCGGCACCGCCATCGATATCGCCGGCAATGATAACGCCGTCACCGACGTAGCGATATTCGCTGCTGCTACTGGGATAATCCTACGTGGCCAAGCGAATATCCTCACCGGAGTTCATTGCTATAATAAAGCTACGGGATTCGGCGGTGTCGGAATCTACGTAAAGCTCGCCGGGTTAAGTCAGACTAGAATCAGTAACTGTTATCTGGATTACACTGGAATAGTTCTCGAAGATCCGGTGCAAGTTCATATCACCAACGCGTTTTTTCTCGGAGATGCAAATGTTGTTCTAAAAGCAATCAAAGGGAAGATATCTGGGCTTAATATCGTTGATAACATGTTCTCCGGCAAGGGGTGGAGAACGCCGATAGTGAGGCTAGATGAATCTAACGGGAAGTTTAGCAGCGTCGACCAAGTGGTGATTGATCGTAACAACGTTATGGAGATGAACTTGAAGTCAACGGTGGCGAGGAGGACGGTGGCCGGGAAGGGGAAGAGGTGGATCGCCGATATGTCGCAGTTGCTGGTGTTTCCCGGTCGTATTAATCACGTACAGTATTCGTTGTACGTAAAAGATGGCGGCGGCAGGGTCGTGGCGCATGCAGTGACGGCGGTGGGGAATAACACGGTGGTGGTGGAGGCGGCGGAGGAGGTCGACGCCGTCGTGTCGGTGGTTGTGGATCAGTACATTCGGCCTGGAGAAACAAATTATCTCATGTAGGATTAATTGAGTTCGGCTACAAATAAGCCCAATAGAAATGACCAATTAGATCGAAATTAGTTGGAAACGAACTTATTGAGCCTGGCTAAAAGCTGGCTGGATTCGAGCACCATCAACCCCGATGCGAATGAATTGCTTCATCAATGGCTTCTTCCTCCACTTCTCCACCGATGGCATTGTCATCACATACAGCATTTTAAGCATAATAATTTAAGCTGGACTACTTCTTCGCTTGTACTTGAATTATTCCTTCATTGAAGTCTTCATCCATTACCTGAAGCATCAAATCAGTTTCATGTTAAATAGCGAAATGCTGTTCCAGCTCCTATTGATGAACTTTGGATGCTACTTTTAAGATCTATGATAAACAAGATTTTTTTCTCAAAAAAAAAAAGTTAAAAAAAGGCCATTGGTTCTTTTAATTTAACCTTAATCGGCCCTATTCTAACTGGGAAATTTACTGATAGCGCCAGAATCACGTGTCGATTTATGTTCTATATGCGCTCACGTAATGTAATCCAAGATATTTGCAAATGCAATAAGAATGCGATCGCTTTTAGAGACCAAATGGAAAGCAGAAAAGAACCTCGGTTCGCATCTGGATGGAGATTCATCTTTCTCGAATATATCTGGTATAAATTTAGGTGGGATTAGAAGGATCCCATCATCTCGATGGTGGAGTCGGCGGCGGAGAGAAGAAATTGATAGATGATGAGCTGATAGCTGAACGTGGGCCTTCTGAAGGCCGCCAACGTGGGCCTTCTGTTGGGTTCCACTACTGAAAATATGATCGTCTCAGTTAAGTTCGGATCCGACCCGCACTTCTCGGGTTTAATATTTTAAGATCCGGTCCACGGATCTTTTAAAAAAGTAAAATAGATAAGGAAAAAAAATATGAACAAGATATTATATTTTCTACTTTAATAAAGTAAAATTTATTTTACGTCGAAAATACATCTGAATAACATTAAATTGATCCGAGTGTATGCATATATTTATATAATGAAAAAACATTTATCCATAATAGATTTGGAATTAATATAATAAAATTTTATCTGTAGTAGATTGATTTGAGGGAATATTATAATAGATATGATATTTTTGTATGTATATTGTCAAAATGTGCTTTATTTTTTAAAAATTGTCAAAATATAGTCACCTAAATTAAAAAAAAATTAAGTCTTTTTCATTTTATAGAATAATAAAATTATTTAAATAAAAATCTTATAATTAAAAAATATATTTTGATAAATAACAAGCTTGAACGAGACTTGTTCAGATCTTAAGGCTCCTCATTGTTTGGAACATCGGTTAAACATAGAACTTCGGTTATAAATCGTAGGGTTTCTTCATCTCTCATCTATGATCTAGCTGCCGCGCCGCTTCGAGCTCAAGCTTTAACCATGGCGGAGCAGGTATGCTGTTCGATCTCAAGCTTTAATGTGCTTCTCATTATTCCCTTTTTTTTTTTTTCGTGAATATAGTTCTAGCTCCTCTTTTTTTGTCGTTGTAAATATTATGTTTTTTCCACTGAAAAATGATTACTTATGTAGCGATTTAATATCTGGCTGATATGACTGCTTTTTAGGAATATTTACTATACAATATGCATGAATACTTGTTCGATGCATCACTTTTCTTCGTAAACTTGCATGGACTAGAAATTTAGCTAATTTCTCAGGTAATTGATGATTATAAGATCCATAGCTAATTGATTTGTTATTGTAGTTGATAATCTCTACGATGAGTTTCATGTCACATCGAAAAGCACATTTAAACCATTATACTGCTATTTTTTTTTGTGAGAATCAGTTTTGCTATGTTTTTGTTTTCTGTAGATTTATGAGAATGCTCCATATTTGATTCCAGTGAAAGTTGAATTAGTTACATTTCTTAATGGGTATTACAATCAACTGTACTTTGCTATTAGTTTTAATTGTTACTATATACCTTTTTTATTATCTGGTTGCATTAGTGCTTCACCTAGGAATATTTACTATGCAGTAAACATGAATACCTTGTTTTCTATGCATAACCGTCTTAATAGACTTGCACATGGAGCAGAAATCTAGTTAATTTCTTAGGTATTTGATTTTCATAATTAGTCCATAATCTCTAGGATGAGTTTAATGTCTCATTGTAAAGCATATCTCAAGTTTTCAACCAGTAGAATGCTAAAATTTTCATGATAACCAATTATTTGCTATGTTTTTTTTGTTTTCGTACATTTATGAGAATACTCCATTTTGATTCTGCTGAAAGTTGAGCTGTTAGTTACATTTATTAAGATCTGTTACAATCAACTGTACTTTGCTATTAGATTTATTGTTACTTTATATGTTTTTAACTTTTCAATAAGTAAAAACTTTATTCATGTATATTTTACTTGTGTTGTATCTCTCATACTATATGCATGTAATGATTTGTGCAGACAGAAAAGGCTTTTCTGAAGCAGCCTAAGGTATTCCTATGGTAAGCTTTTCTTTTTTTACTTGTTCATTCTATTTTGGACCTATAATGCAGCCATTTGAGTTGGTTTGTTTCGATTGATGCAGCTCCAAGAAATCCGGCAAGGGTAAGAGGCCTGGTAAGGGTGGAAACCGCTTCTGGAAGTGCGTCGGCCTTGGCTTTAAGACACCTAGAGAAGCAATTGAAGGTTTGATTTCCTTAAAATATTTGGTTATGCAATTTCTAGTTTAAAACTGAGGCCCAAATGTTCTTGATTTCAATAAAAAAAAAATTGATTATTGTACTTTTAATCTTCTTATTGTTTGCCGTTATTGTTGGAGTCGAATTTCAACCTCAGGTTCTCAGGAAGTTGATAAGTCTTCACATACATAAGTAGTACACAGAGACCCCCTTTTTGTGCGTGTGTGTTTGTGTTTGTGGGTGTTTGGTTTGTGCTTGCTTTGGGCATGCTCAGTTTGATTTCTGTTCTAACTTTTGTACTTGTATGCTCGTGTGTCTTGGATTTTGCTTTTTCAGGCCAAGGTCCTTCGAAACAACCTTCTCCAGGGCATGGCTGCGTGCATCTTTCCCTTTTTAGACCCCGCATAAGTGGGACTTTCACTGGGATATTGTTATTGTTGTCGGAAGATTGTTGTACGTGAGGAGTCCTTACTTTTGCCACCAGGTCATAATATTTTTGTTTGTCTACTAATAATACAAATTTGCCACAAAAAGAATACCTAAAGGCTAATGTGTTTTTGTTCTTGATAAATAGACAGTAAGTTATGTATTAGTGAGTTCTTATGTGGCGGTTGCATGTAGGATAACTGCTTGCTGATAAGCAGCGCTACTGGATCTTAAAACTGTATCTGCTCTAATACCAATATGCCACAAAACAATACCTTATAAGTTTTTGTTTCTTTTTTTTTTTTTTTTTTTTTTTTTTTTTTTTTTTTTTTTTTTTTTTTTTTTTTTTTTTTTTTCTTGATTCCATCTTAACAAATTATGGCGTGTCGTTGTTGATAAGCATACAGTAAGTTATAAACCTAGTCCGTAGTTGCATGTTGAATTAACTGCTTGCTGATAAGCAGAGCTTTTAACTGCTGCTGAAGATTTTTTTTTTTTGTTTTTTTTTTTAAACCACAGGAACATATATTGATAAGAAGTGCCCTTTCACTGGAAACGTTTCGATCAGAGGCCGAATCCTAGCGGGTACATGTCATTCCGCGAAGATGAATAGAACTATTGTTGTCCGCAGAAACTACCTGCACTATGTCAAGAAGTACCAAAGGCGAGTCCAAGCCTTTTTTCTATTTCTCCATTGAATCCAACTCCAATTTAAATCCAACTCTTATCTTTTAAATCTTGTAGGTATGAGAAGCGCCACTCCAACATTCCTGCCCATGTATCCCCTTGTTTCCGTGTCAAGGAAGGCGATCATGTCATTATTGGACAGTGCCGGTATGTCTAATTCCCCAACTAAGATTGACTCTGATCAAACATGCTTATACCTTCTGCACTTATGATTAAGTAGATTTTCGATTTTGTTTTTCATTTTTCTTCATATTGCTCTAATTTGTTTACTATACTGATTGAATAAGTAATTCTCCCGCCACAATACCAAGACTTAATAACTGAACTTAATTTTTCAGGCCTTTGTCAAAGACCGTAAGGTTCAATGTACTCAAAGTCATCCCAGCTGGGTCTACCGGCGGTGGGAAGAAGGCATTTACTGCGGTTTAAAAACTTTTCCTACTGAATTATTTTGAATTCACTAGGTATGTAAATCATGCATTACTGATAGAGATATATGAAATGTTTCGTTTTATTCAGGTAGGTATTTGAAGTTCAAACATATTAATGGCTTTTTGAAATTATTATATGGTTTCGTTACAAATGTCCTACTGTCGAGACTTTTGCTTAGATCATTTTTTAAAGAAATTATTATTGTTATTAGCTTTTAATGAGTTTTTTACAATTTAGTTTTGTAGATGCAATGTAGACACGTCGTATTATTTTTGCAAATTTTATTATCTAGTTACAATTTAAATGGAACCCTTTTTTGTGCATTTCTTTCGCGTTTAAGTTAATGTTCCCCCATGGTAGCTATTAAAAATGCATTCGTGCTATCTGAATTTCTTCTTATTAATCAGTATCTGACAAATCAATCATCAAAGCAATGAGATGTCGTGTATTTTATTCGTGAGATGGTCATGATATCGAAGTCGAAGCTGAAGGTAACATTGCAAGGATAAGGCATTGACGTAGAAGATTGCAGTTGCTTGGAAAGACGCCGCGAAAAGTTCTGTGGGACAAGTTCAGCATATCGATCCAGGTGTTTGCAATAGTTTCCCGCGAAAAACATATGCTTCATGGTTATATAAAGGACTATAAGTCCTGGATGCTAAATCTTTTTTTTTTTTTTTTTTTTTTAAGTTTATGGTATCATTTTTTGGTTACTGTTCTATTGCAATAAGGCTGCATTGAGGCGCAAGTGCGGTCGTTGCGCACGCAGTCTCGATAAGATTCTAAGGCGATAAGCTACCGGGGTTTTCTTTGCAGCTGTCTCTAATCTATACTCTCTTATGCAAGATTTATCATCTTTTTTTTTTTTGGGTTTTTTTGTACTCCGAATAACGAATTAGTTAGTGAGCAATCGGATGGAATAGTAGCAGATGGTCTTGCAATTTTTGTCAGATGTTTTTTGGGGCGGTGATATCTGGCTTACCTAGATTTAATGCTTAGATTTTTTCAATTAATAGAATATAAATCGATATCATTTATAAATTTATTTGTAACATCTGAAAAATTCAGTTTCAAATAATTTTTTTTTATGAAATGGGTATTATTCTTATTTCAAACTTAATGTTATCTGGAAAGAGACTCATCTATATTTGATATTCAGACGAAGTTTTCTGTCGCGTATGAAGGAACGTATGTGTATGTTACTGTCAGCGCACATCTTGTAGGAATATCAAAGGGATGGGATAAAAATTCAAAAATGAATTAAAAGTATTTTTCAAGTTTTGTTTATCCGCTAAGACGCCACACTATCACTAAATGGATAATTTTTGAGAAAATTGTGTTTTAGTCTCTGTTTTTTAAAGTTTGTGATACAGTCTTTAGAAACGTGTTTTCGCACCGACGTGCATGCTGTTATATGGCACATTTTTATATCCAAAATTACGTATTTTGGAGAGCTTGCAAATCAACTCCTGAAAACGCGTTGTCAGAGGCTGATTTTGTAAAAATAAAAATTAAATCAGTTCCTGAAAATATATTTATAGGATTGATTTGTTACCGTCGAAATTTAAAGAGGTTGATATGCAAAAATTCTTTTTTATATTTTAGGGGACTAAATCGTGTGACAGCAAATTTAGAGAGCAAATATGTAAATATTTTATTATTGTTTTCTTGATAATTAAAAGAAAAAGCGTTGGGTGATAATCTAGTTAGCGTGCGAAAGCATATTTGTCACTCGGAGATTAAGACCAAGTCAAATCAACACAAACCTCCACATCTCTGAAAAGTCAAATCAACAGGGACAGCAGATCCTACTATTTATATCCTAATAACACCAACACTTCGTACCATATTAAGAACGAGATCAGATTATCCATAATTATGAAAAGTCCATATCAACACTTAGACTAGAGACCTTTCTTTCAAATTTTGTTTTAGGGCTAATACCACCCCATGATTTACAAACGCCCAAATCAGCTCTCTATTTTAAAAATCAGTCGTTTCAGCCCACTAAATACTATTTGAATTTTTTTCTGACGAAAATAGCTATGTACCTCTTAACAATTTGGACGCCAAAAGTACCTATTTAGAAGTATTTTTTAAAAAAAAATTAATATCAAAGTTGTAGATCTCGATGAGTTTTACAATTTTTATGTTGAAATGTTTTCCAAAAAATACTTCCGAACAGGTGATTTCGGGGTCCGAACTGTTAACGGGTCGACCTGTAATCTGCTGAACAGTTCGGACGCTAAAAATACCTGTCTAGAAATATTTTTTGAAAATTATTTAACTTTCATATTAAAAAACTTTTCATAAAATACTTTTAAATATGTATTTCAGGCATCCGAACAGTAATGGACATTTTCGTCTGAAAAAAATCCAAACAGTAAACGGGGGGCTGAAATGGACGATTTTTGAAATGGGGGCTGATTTGGAATGGAAACTTGAAATGGGGGGCTGATATGTCATTATCCTTTTGTTTTATGAGCCGTTTGTATTTTTATATATTTATAATTTAAAATTACATTTATATATTTTCTAATTCAAAATGATACTTTTATGTTTCTTAATTTTATAAAATGATAAAATTAAATTTATTTTTTTATTAAAATTAGAAGATATTCAACTTGATAAGATAATTCCGTCATTTTATAGAATTGATATAGTATAAAAATATTATTTAAAATTATGGAGGAAAATTTATTATAATTTCAAATTATTCAGCGAATGTCCTCTTTATTCCATGACATAGTGCCATAGACTTCAGGACCTATATAGATTAAAACCTATAAACTTTTAGGTCAGTAAAGTATGGGTCTAACAATATTTTTGAATTTAATATAGTTGAACAAAAATAGACCAATGATACACCCTAATTTTTACTAAAATCTCAAAAAAAAAGCCTATTTTCCATTAAAAATTGCATTGTATTTCTATAGTAATCTTGGACGGATGCTTAATGGTTAACTTTATGCTCTGCAGTAGCGCTCTCGAAATAGTAAAAAAGTTGGAATAAATAAAAATCAACCCTGTTGGGCTGATTCGCATCCTCTTTTTTGTTGATGTACTCAGTAAATTACGGGACTGATTTGTATTTTTAAAATAGAAAGAGGGAGAGGATTAAAAGCAGGGCAAATATATATTTATCCATAACAATTTTTATGGAGTTGAAGTTAAAAGAGAATATTAAAACTTAGGATTCACATGTTCCTCCATAATTTATCTCACACAGGGTGGATATCATTTGTCTATCTATCAATTCCTTTTTTTGCTTTTCTCAGCACGCTCGAAAAGTTACCACAAACTAGGCAGTAACTTTTTTCTTCATGACCAATATAATAATGAAATATACACTTTAAATATATCCTTTGAATACTATAGTTTTTACTAATTATAGTGCTCGTTTCATGGATGTTTTTTAGATTATAATAGAAAAACTAATTTTGCACCTGTGCGATGCATGGTTGTAAGTCATATATAAAATTATATATATATAAATAATAATATTGAAAATTTAATTCTCTATTTTTTATAGTTTAAATTTTATATATTTTTTAATTAAAATATTATATTTTATTCACAAACTTTTATTAGAATAAGAAAAAATACCAAATACCATACACAAATTATTTGAGGATTGACGTTAAATAGTATATATATAATTAATTTGTACATGGTAAGTTTTATTTTTAAAAATTAATATTACATAATATATAATTAATAATATAATTGTTTTTATAATACTTTTATATCTGTCTTTAAATAATTTTATTAAAATTATTATTTTAATTAAGTGCTTATTTGTAATATTATATTTTTTATATTCTTCAAATAAATTATATGATTTTATAAATTTCTGTCAATTAATACAAATATTATATAGATTTTGTAGAATTAGAATAAATGTCATATGATACACCAAAAATTATTCAAAATATTATTTGGTATAACGACTTTTAATCATCCATTATATATATATATATATATAATACCATAATAGGTCTATATTTGAGCGGTTATCGTAAAAAATAAATTTACGGATTATATTAATTCCTATTTTACCAAAAAAAAATTATATTTTTTTAGTATGTATAGGTCTAGAGATCAGTATTACTCAATGACACAGAAAATAAATTTTCTACATTCAGATATTTATAAAATTTGAACTTTAATTATTTATTTCGAAAGATCGAACCTACCATATACCCTTTCGTTGAAATTACACATGGCCAAATTCTAAGGGGAGATTAAACTAAAATTAACCCCAAAAAAATCCTTCAAAAAAAGTATAATATATGTGCGACAGGTTATTTAGTATATATATATATATATATATATATATATATATATACATGCAAGTGAACATGTTACTAAAATCTCATTCTCATTATCTCAAACAACGTAATACACCATCTCTCTTGGTTAATTATTATATTCTAACCTCTTTTCTTGGTCAAAGATAATACGTGTCGCTCCGGTGATCCCCCGCCGCCGGTGCTGATCTGTTACCGATTTGGCCGGAGATTCCATCTTCGTAGAATATTCCCTGGTCGGAATTAGAATTTCCAGCGAACCCTGACGAGAGGAAAACGTCGTTAGGGTTTTCGCCTAGTGAGAATAACTGCTGCTGTTGCTGCTGCTGCTGTGGCTGGAAGAGTTGGTGGTATTGCTGCATCGGAGGCGGCGCCACCGGCTGGTACGGCTGCGATGACGGCGGCAGAGGTTGAACGTAGCGGCTGAAGTCAATGACCGGCGGCTGTGCTGCCGGAGATCCAGACGTGTGGTGGAAACTTCCAGTGGCGGTGTAAGATGGGGCGGAGGGGATTCCTGTGAACTGCTGAACCATAGCTCGGAAATTAGCGGTGTCAGTGTTAAGAATAGTGGTGGGGGCCCGCCGCGACGCCCGTGACCGCCGCCGCGCAGGCCGAGCTACTCGCGGGGAGGAGTCGCTGGAGTGGACGCTTCCGGTGGTGAAGTCGGTGGAGCCGCCGGCAAACAGGCGGCGCTTGTACACCTCAGAGTCGTTCATAGGGAGAGAGAGAGAGAGAGAGAGAGAGAGGAAAGCGTATGAAAGGGGTCTATATAAGTAGGAGATTTGCATGACGTAGCTTCTAGCAATCACTTTTAGCAAAACAGCACTCTATAAGCTTTTTTGTTTTTGCTCTCCCAGTTAATATTTTTTTTCAGAAACGGTTCTCTTATTAGTTTGGTCGGAAAACGCCGAATTCAATTTTTATTCTAAATCTGGATTAATAATAAATTGTTAGAATTCAAACTGCAGACCTATTATTAATAAAAAATGTCATAATTTTTTTAATATCTATTTTGCTAACAAAGTGGACCATATTAGTAAATATGTTAATCCTTAATCTAAGTTCATTTATTAATTCAATTCAGCCAAAAAATCTCCCAAAATTTTCCAAACATAGTTAAAGAAAAGAATATTAGTTGTTCACTTTTGAGCTGTACATATTCAATTGGAACGTTAGTTTATACGAAATTGTATGATTTTTTGCTGGTCAACAAATAATCTTGGAGGTGTGATGGTGCTAAAATGATAAATCCCAGCCAGATAGAAGACTTGAGCTCAGGGGTCAGAGAGGAAGACTCTGTGATGATCTAGGCCGTCCATTTTCGACATATGGTATCCAGATACGTGGCTTTCGGTCAATCCGCACTGTTGGGGGGCTCCTATCAGAGCCTGTTAGACCATACAAGCTCAAGGAACCGCCTATCTGATGACGTTATCATTCGGTCGCAAGTTACGTCAGCAGTGGGTTTTGTTTGCGGTGGCCGTTGTTGGTGAGGTCAATACCTAAGAAAACGGTCTTTACGCCTACAATTGTACTGCTAGCCTGGGAGTAAATCCTCTCGTTTTTTTATTTTTTATTTTTTATTTTTTTTTAATTTATGATAAAATTAATATTTAGATATATTTTTTAAAAAAAATTGAACATAAAAATTATAAATTTTAATAAAATCCATAACATTTAAAAAAATACTTCTAAATTTCTCACATATATAGTATTACGGCCTAGTTTGCTCGTGAAGGATATTGCAGTAAATTGTTATTGTCTCGGTCATAAATTCCTCACATTACGCATAATATTTACAAAATTCAAATCTAAAAGTTTTATTTTATAATATGAAAGTTTTAGTTTTACTTTTTAAGCACGCTAGCACAATAATTTATACAACATGTTAAAGAAAGATCTGATCAGTCTGTATCTCCAAAAGATAATACGGGCTTTTTTTATAACATCTATACAGATGAAATATTTATAATTAATATCCGTAAATTTATTTATTATAATAACTATATAAAATAGATTGATTACGGGTAGATTTGTTTTAACGATAATTAAAAAAGAAAGGTGGTCAAGAGTACATTATCATCATGGTAAGTGGTCACCATGAATGAGACATTGAAAGCTCCCTCTCACTGCACATGTTTGAAAACACCTCCATTAGGGAATAAAGACAGTTAAGTTTCAAACTGTTACTCCTAATCTAATAGTTTTTTTAACTTTCACACAAAGTTATGTTCCTCCTTCACCTTCTGATCAACCATAGTTTTAAGCAAAATGTGCGTTGAATATTAGAATAATATAAAAAAAATCATAATTTTGAAATTCATATAAAGTATGCATGTGTTTTTCACTTTATTTTAAAAAATTCTACTGTAAAACTCAAAAATATGTTCATAGGGTTACTTTATAATTGCCGATAATTATATTATAGTGTTCGGATCGGAGGATTCCGAATGAGCTATTATAGTGATCCGTAAGCTAAAATTATATTCAGAATGAACTAAAAAAATATTTCTAAAAGCTAACTTCGTATTTATATTAGTGTGATGGATTCGTTCGAGTTATACGAAGCATGAGGGTTAAAACACGTTGAAATTTTTGCACTTTTCTTCCGAAAATGTCATATTATGCAAATTAGAGTATCGTGATAAACAAATTAGATCATGTAAAATATGTTTTTTTGTTATTGTTGGTGGACCAAATATTTAATGAAATATCAAAATTTTAGAGTAATATTATTGAAATCATAGTGTGAAGAATTGAAATTAGAGATTATAATAAGCAAATTAGAGCCGAAATTTTCAATTGGATTCTTAATTTTGGTGGGGCCCACCGGCCCACGTACTCCCACAAAATCTCCCATAATCTCCCATAATCTCCAAATAAATAATAAATACATATAGCACCTGTTTGAATAGACTGGGACAAATCAGCCCCGCTATTTTTAATGTTCGAATTTTGCCCCCGCTTGTAGGGTTTGATTTGGTCTAAAAAGAAAAAAAAGGGACTTAAATGATCAAAAGCCCAAAAAGAAAAAAGCGTTAGTTACTTTCACATCTATGTATAATAAATTAATAACTGTAAATATATTAAATGATCAAAACCGTCACAGCACATAACGTCTTAAATGAATTTGGATGTACTATATAATATTATTTTTATTCTGAAAAAATTATATAGTATTTATATTTAATTAATAAAATTTAAAAATTATATAATTAATTTAAAGAATGTAAAAAATTATGATTCTAATTAAGTAAAATCTAATAATTTAATCAAAACAACAATTAAAATTATAGAAAAATAATCAACATAAATATAGATATTAAAATAGTTATATTATATAATATAAATTTTAATAAATAAAAATTTATCTTTATTTTAACTATATATGTATGTGTGTGTGTGTGTGTATATATATATACTAGCGGAAACATCACCCGCGATACGTGTGAAAAAAAAAAATTAATTTTTTTAAAATTTAAAAAATATATTAAAAATTTAATTATTTAAAAATAAAATATTAAAAAAAATAAAGATATTATATATATATAAAGTTAATTATTATTAATTAAAATATATATTTAAAATATATATTTGAATTTTAATTTTATATATATATATATTATATATATATATATATAAATAGTATATATATAGTATAGTATTGGGAGGGGGGGGGGGGGCGTGCACTGTAGCAACCCCCCCCTCGCCCTTAAATATTATATATAGAAGATATATATATATCATCAAATATCACCATTATTTCAATTCAAGTAATATTTATTCTTCCAGCACATTATTCCACAAAATTGAGATATTTTAGGGCATGTTACTTAAAAAATGCTATATCTTAACGTCATATTCAACATTTATAACATATATATAGGCTATTCTCAACTCGACCTGAGAATAGCCTCGGTAAGCTAACATCTCAGCCGTTGATTTTTTTGATCTAACCGCTGAGATTTAATTTATACTTAACGGAATAACGATCTACGCCGTTAAGTGTTAACATTAAATCTCATCTGTTAGATCAAGGAGATCAACGGCTGAAATTTTAACTTACCAAGACTATTATTAGGTCGAGCTGAGAATATCATATATATATATATATATATATATATATATATATATCCTATAATTAATATTTTATTTGTTATTATATTCTCTAATATATACTATCGACATGTATATATGTTAAGCTTCTTTCTTACCGGAACAAGATGTCTTCACCTACATACTTACGGACATTCTAAAAAATAGAAGAAAGTAATGCGCGATGGAAAAAGCAACAACAAATGCACGATCACAACCAGAATAATAACAAAAACAGCAAATTCTTGTAAAATTCTATCTAAATGAGATTTAGAAAAAGTAAATATACACAGTCATATTCTTAAAGAGATTGTTCGGGCTTGACAAGAGACATCCAAACACACGTACACACATATGCATATATACACATGAAATCATAGATGTGATTTTCCAATACAATTAATGGCTCTAAAAAAAATCCAATACAAGATAAAAAAGACAACAACAGATGCACAATGACAGTGGTGGGCCAAATTCATTCCACTTATTCTAAAGGAATACAAGAAGCGTGAGAAGGAGACGAGATGCTGACATCATAGCTGACGAAGTTATGGACTCAAATTGGCTGACTCGATATTTTTCCCTTATTAAACTAACCAATTAATTAACAGTACCTGATTAATTTAATTATGCTCATGCTTGGAGAGTAAGTAAGAATAAATCTCATAATTTAAAATAATAGAAATTAGATGGTGATTAGAAAGCACGATACCACGAAATATTTTATACTTTCGATACGGATATGCTACGGATATGGTCGGATATATATTTGACACACCGAAAAATACTGGAAAATTATAAATAAAAAAATAATTTTGAATATATGTTAGACAAATCAAACAGGAATATCTGACATGCATTTTAATATTTATATTTTTTAAATAAAAAATATTTAATATAATATAACTATATGTTAAAGTATTATATTTAATTTTTATTGAGTAAATTGAATTCTTATTATTAAATTGTTAAATAACATAAAATATTACATTATATATATTTTTACTATAAATAATTATTATTATATTTTTAAATATTTATTTTTAAATATAATTTTTAAATTATTTATACTTTTGTTATTATATCTGTATTCTAATTTTAATTATTGTATTGTTTTTTATTATTTTTGTATATGTGTTTGTACTTTTTAAAGACGGGGATAAAGAGAATAGAGGCATTAGACAGTGTGATTTGATTGGGGCGTGCTGGATGGTAACTGGCGGTCGCAGTCAGGTTTGGCGCCCGCCATGGACTTTGACTTTTCTTAGGTTCTCTAACTTTAAAAGGTGCTGGATTTTTGGTCAATTCTGAAATTTTCTTTGCGCTTGACTATGTATTTTTAAAAAATTACACATACTGACGTACAATCAAAATCATACATCATCATAGACATATTTATAATTTTAATTTTTCTTACGGATCACGATAGAATTATACGGATCACGAGGCGTATATGTGCTGGAAATTAATTGTGTGTGGTTTGTTGGGTGGTTTATTGGGGGTGAGTAGTTTTTTTCTTTTTGTTTTAATAACTTGACAAAAAATTTTGTCAATGCACCAATTTTTGTAATGAGAATACTATTTTTTAGCCACGATTTATCAGTACGAATTAAATTGAAATTATAATTAGAAAATCAAATTTTGATCTGGTGTGCTGTCTCGACTTCATACGCGTCCTATCCAGCCGCCCATTAATAACTCTAGTTAAAAATTTATTGAAATTGTCTATTTTTTATTTTAGCGCCACCAATTGAATCTGACTATATTTTGGACAAAAGTGTGTTTTATCCCTGTATTTAGGTAGGTGGGTTTTCATAGCCTAGACTACTACAATTGTCACGATAACTCTAAAATACTAGAAAAGCTCTTTGACGAAGAAATGTCGCTTGTAGACCGAGAATTTCTCTTAGAATGTGAATGCATCCTCCTGGGCATAGCTAAGGCACCCCAGCGGTGCACGCCGCCCGCCAATGCCGTCCTCCTGTTCATGCTTCCGCATTGCCAACACTCTGAACCTTGCACCGCCTGCCAACGCCGTCCTCCTGTTCGTGCTTCCGCATTGCCAACACTCTGAACCTTACGCAAAGCTGATGTCGGGATTGCACACTCATACTCCGGACCCTAGCTGGATATACTACACTTGTACTCGGATCCTAGCTGTGTTTATATGTGCGTCAGATTCCGGAACAACTTCTATCCTAAGATTCCTAGCAGTATATTATATATATATATATAGAGTAGAATAACGTACATTCAAAAATTTTACTTCACGATTATAATCTAAAAACTGTAGTTAACAAATTATATATAATACAATAATTTAATTTTTGCGGTAAATAAATCTCACTTTTATAAAAGAGAAATAGCTGGAGGAGACTATAACGAACCAGCTAAAGATATGCGGCTTTCCGTGACAAATTAAGCCCAGTTGCAAACATATTTACGGGCCCAGTTATTCTAGAAGCGTGCGGAAGCGAACAGAATGGCTTCTCTATTGTCGCTCCTCCGGCCACGTCTCCTCCGCCAGCTCGCCTCTTTCAGCGGCGCCGTTCACCGTCGGCGAGTCCCGTCTTATCCGACGATTTCCTCCGCCGTAGACGGCCAAGTCCCGTCACTGCATCCTTCACCCCTACATTTTTTATCCTCACCACCCCCTCGCTTCTTCTCGTCTTCACCAGGTAAGTCTCTCGGCGCATGTCCTTAATACTAATATTCTCGATATTTGAGATTTTTTTTCTTTTCAAATTTTTCTGTCTGCAGGATCTTCGAACATAGTGTTGATCGCGTCAGCGGATCAGTTCAATACCACTCTCAACAAGGTCGAGGGTATGTACTCGATAGATTTGATAATTCGTTTCAACTTTAGTTTATTTTCGTTTACACTTCCACTGCGATACTTAATTTTTTTACCATCATGTCTGTTTTAGGACTTAATTTCAGTAAGATGGTGTTCTAATTGATTTTATTTGGGATATCTACAGTATTTGATTCGTTGTAGTCGGGTTATTATTATTATTACTATTATTTCTATACTGTTGTAAAGAAATTTACAATAAAATTGGGGCTTTGAAATACGAACCGGCAGAAATTAAATGTGACAGAGATGAGAATGTTATGATTGATGAGTGAACACACAGTTAAGGATCTATTTAGAAATAAAATGATTAGACATAGAGTTTGTGTAACACAAACAGCAAAAAGATGAAAGAAATCCGTTTGAGATAGTTCGGGCATGTAAAACTAAAATCTTCCATGTCAGCCATTACTATCCGGACTGTTGCGGGAATAGATTTACATGAAAAGGGTGCTACTGACAACTGAGACAGAACCAGCGTGGAGTTAGGTTAGGTTTCCTTTGTAGTAAATGATCAATTTGAGGCTCAATCACAATTGAGGCATCCATTTGAGTGGTTGTGGTATCCCCAACCAAGCGAAAGCCCCTGCCCCTATAGTAATCCCGTGGTATATTCTCGCTCCAGAATTGCCGCAACCCATATATTCAGATAAGTGAACTGTACGCATTTTTTACATTGATTTCACCATGTTTTCATGTTGTTGGCACTTGGCAAAAGATCAGGTTTAGCTTGGCCAAAAGTCTAAGTCTATGTCAGTTAGTAGAGTTATTTGAGAGAAGGTTGGTGTAGTACAAATAGACAACAAGATAAGAAAAATTCGTTTGAGATGATTTTGACATGTAAAATGACACCAATTGATTAGGTGATGTAAGGTGATATAGATGAGCCCTATCGAGATAGATAAGAAAAGTCCCTGAAGTATCAGCGCGAAAACTGCGAAGATGATCTTATTTTTCTGGACTTGAAGGAAGATATGGTTAATTCAAAGCATGCTCTATAGGAATCTATAGCCAACACCACCTAGTCCGACAAAGGCTTTGTGGTTCTTATATTTTTGTATAATTTAGTTTAAAAAAATCACATGATATTGTCATCTTCAAATTTTCATTTAGATAAGGGGAGTATTCATTTGTGGTCATTGGATTTGGTGTTGTATTCAGTATAGTAATGCATAGACATTTTAGGCTTGTTTTCTTGTAGATATGTTCATTTTAAAATCCCAAAAAGACTATAAAAGTTTGTTATGATTTTGCTGCAGATGAAGGGGGCAGCGCGATCTTTTACTTCACTGCCACTTGGTGTGGTCCATGTAGGTTTCGTTCTAGACTCATGACTAATATTTATGTGGTCTTCTTACCATGGCAATTTAGCTTACTACAGTTGTGGAAGTTAAAAGTTCTCATTCACATTGTGTTTTCGCTTGACGGAGTTACTGGGGAAATTTGAAATTTAAAATGGCAGACATTTGTGATAAATTAAGACAACTATGTATCCATGATGGTATGCAGTTAAAACCACATGTGATAGTATGATAAAGTAATTCATTCATTCATCTTCTTTTTTATTCAATTTGTAGTATATTATTGTGTAGCGGCAAAATAGCGGGAAAATTGTTGTTGATGAAGAGATACATTGGGCATTGATTAGAACATTCATTGTGACATCCAAGCTGATGCCATGGTTTTCTGGTGTATCTTCTAAAGAATATTGAACCCTTCAACTTAGACAGGAAAAGAGATGTCTGTTGCTCTTCTTTATGTAATTCTAGCTATTCTACGTATAAAAAACGTACCCAAGCTCACAATGATGAAAACTTAGAAAATGATATAAGTTTTACTGCTCTCACTAATGATTTGTTTACCATAGTGAGGATCTATCCTTCTTATCCTACCTATTAAGACGGGGTTTAAAATCTTTGACATTCTTCAAAGTTAGCAGGATCACTTTATCCCTAGGCTAAGCTACCGTATGAAGACAGCTATTTGATGCGCATTTTATTGGAGTTGATAGACTTCTACCTAACTTACCGTAACGCGTCATCATATTTATCCATTCACATTATTGAATTTTCGAATGTCAACTTGCTCCATATTAGAAGTTGCTTACTCCCCTTTTGTATGCATTCTTAGTTTGATTAGATTGCAGAACCCTTCATGTGAGGCAGGGAAGGGGTGAGATTTTTTTTTTTTTTTTTTTGTTCTTTTTTTTTTTTTTGTTCTTCTGGCATCGTAGCTATTGTTAATAGTGCTCCAGAAACGATTATGACTTAATAATCTCTTCCATCTTGGTGAGGCGAAAGACTCAAACTAACTCTTTTTGAAACTTTATAAAAAATATAGGTTTTACTGATCTCACTGATGATCTAGTGTTTGTTTCAGTAAAACGGAATGTAAGAATCCGTCATGCCCTTAGCTATCCTAGTTAGACAGGATGCAGAGCATCTTTCTAAAACATAGTAGGATTCATTTTTGGCTTAGAGACTAAAATGTTTTTGTGCAGACCAATTTGTTAAGCATCTGCCAGTTCGGACACACTTCTATCAAGATAACTTGACCTTAAAACATGGAATGCTTTGTTTCCTTCCATTTATTTCTTATAGTTCATTCCAATGAGATTACCCATTATTTTCTTGAAACAATGGTTTTGTCAGTAAAACATTAGTCCTTTCTCCTTCTATTTGAGTTGCTTTTCTATTATATCCATCATATTCTGTAGAGAAATAACTATCATGTCATTAGATTCTTTTATTGAATCTAACAATTTGCATGCTTTCTGTAGGCAGGTTCATATCTCCTATAATTGAAGATATGAGCAAGAAATTCCCACATGTAACCACGTATAAGATTGACATTGACCAGGTAAGAAAATGTTACAGTGGAAGAGGGACAAGTTTTGATTGCATTTCCCTTACTGATGGAATTCTGTTTTTGGGTAATTTTTTTAAGGAGAATATTGTGAGAGTATGGACCATTTTGTAACGTAGATAAGCAATGAACCTTATGATGAAAAGGATGTAGTTAACTGTCAGACAACACTGGTGGTTGGTTAAGTCCAGTAACTGTCAATAAAGTGGATACAAAAGGGTTTCATATCAACAACATTATAACACCGCTGCCAAATAGCAGCGTGATGTTGGAGAGAGTTGAAGTAATGTAGGACACGAGTATATCTGCTTCGGTATAAGAACCGCTATATAGCTTGTGACATTTTGCTGTCTTTTACTTCGTAAGGTACTTTGGGAGTGTATACCTTCTTGGCAAATGGTCCTTTCTTCTTTGGGATTTAATGCTAAGTGGACTCTTGAACTCAAATTAGAAAAATTTCGAAGTAATAGGAAACCAAATCAAATCTGTTCGTTTAGTGCAACTATCGGATCATTCTCGGTATATGTAAATTTCTTTGCTTTACCATATGGGTTATGGACAAATGAAGAGTTCACGGGTAATTTTTTTTCTTTTTTTTGGGAGATTAACAGGTAACGTATTTAGTGATACTGCAGGTGTTTGGTCGATGCAAACTTGCCTATGATTGTCAATTTCTGAATGTTTTTTTTATCAAAAGTCACTTTATCTATTAATATGCATTCTTCTATGATGGTTATGCTATGCATTCTGTAGGAGGGCCTTGGCGCTATATTGAACAAGCTGAAGATTTATTCTGTGGTATGTATATTACTTCATATGTGAAGATGTGTAATAGTTGACAGTTTCTTTTTGAGTGATTAGACTTAAGAAAACTGCAACTGCTTGTATTCTGCATGCTCTAAGCTTCACAGTATGTCCTATTTCAAGCATCATTTAATCTGGTTACTCTATGGATATGCATGAGTTCTTGAGGAGTTACTGAACAAAAGACTATGTGGTTTAGGATACCACTATAGTTTTGGTGCTGACCTCCTTCCTCGGTAGAATGTTGCTATAATGTTCCTGCAAAGCTAATGACAGATTAGTTTGCAATGAATTTCTATAGTCTATAGATTCAAAGGTCCATATGATTTCCAGGATACCCGAGGTCAACAGACTAAGATCCTGAGATTTAGGGTTTTAATGTACTACAATCTGTTTATCTTTAACATGTATTTTTTTCCCCATCATACTTAGCAGTTACAGCTGAACATGATCCTCATCCTACATAATACTCTCGTGCATATGCATATAGCGGCAATTCGTTGAGTCTGTAATATTTGTGGCTGGCGCATGATTCTGGAATATACTAAGTATTCACTTACTGCTGACATTTAGTTAATGTTTGCAGCAAATGCTATATACTCTACAACTCATTAATCAGCATTAATTAGTAGATATTTCTTCCGAGAGAGCCTTGAAAACATCATATAAAACAGAACATATAACAAATATTTCGTAATGTGTCTTGCTTCCTGGAATTTGGAACCATAAACGTCCATTCGTATTTACTCTCTGAACTTTTGTTATCCTAAGTTGCACAAAATGGGTGAGGGTGCAGGCGGGAAAGTGAGCAATTTTAGAGAAGTCTTAGGTTGGGAGTGACGAGAAGCGTGTAGATAACAAAAACATGTAAATATCTCTAAAAGAATTTAATATTGTAAATATAATAAAAATGGTTGACCATTTTTTCTTGACAAATTTCTTGAAAATGAAAGTTTAATTTTTATGTCTTTTATTATTTATACCGTCGAGACGTCTTCTCTGCGCGATTTTTAAGAAAATAAAAGTCTTGCAAGATGCGTGGCCAGATAGGTGGTCAAACACAAAATGCATGGCATATCATAGTTGCACAAAGCAGGTGCAGGAATGGAGTGAGATCGGAGTCCGAGGAGGGTCATGAAGTTATTGGAAGAAGATTTGTTTAAGTTGATTTTGAAAATTCTTTTGTGGCCATGCTTGTTTTACCAGAATTTCCAGTATTAATTTATTGTGCATAGGCTCACGACATATGCACAACTTTTCAATATGCAGCCCACACTCCATTTCTTTCAAAGCGGTAAAAGAGCTGCCGAAATCGTTGGTGCTGATGCTGCACAGCTGAAGAACACCATGGAAAATCTTTATAAGTAAATAATCTGCAAGTATTTCACTTTTCTATTTCCCTCTGCTCATGTTGGATGTACTATAGAATCATTCTGCTTATTACGTATTAGGTTGTTGAGCACTTTATGCAGCAAAAAAGCTGTTCATCTGACTTTTATTTTTTTAATTTTGTTGAGTAGGCAGGATTAAATATCAAGAAGTTGCATGGATCAATTAAAGAGGTTCGTGAAAGTAATGAAGTTTCATTTGGACAATCCTTCTACATTTTCATACATGTAGGTTTCTTTGGCTGAGTTTTTTTTTTCTATATACATTATTGTTCTAATGTTATATTTCCTTTGGAATCTATTGTTGTGAGTTCAAGTGAAAAGAGATTCAAAATTTTGAGTTTGAAGCTGTACAAGTTTAGTACTGTAGTTCTTCACCAGCCTTTTTTCTCACTACAAAAGATGATGGTATCTTTTTTTTTTTTTTCCCTCTTCTTGATTTGACAACACTTTGTAGCAGGTCAATTGACCAGAATCTAGTGATCTGTCTTCCCATGAGTATCTAAGTTGGTAGTGAGCTAACTAGAGTTTTGCTCTTGCTACGAGAGGCAATTGTTGAGCCCACTAGGTCATAATTGGGGACTGTAACTGCTTTACTGATGCCCGGTCTTTCGTTGTGCTCAAGATAGGAGAAAACAGACACAAGCACATAGTTGTCAAAGATGCATCTAGGCACATCACAGAAAAAGGCTTTCGTCTGGTTCTACGCGAGGCGCCTGTTTGGGAGGGACCAGATATGCCTCTTGAAAGTGGGTCCTGATTTTTGAGAAAATAAGTGAAAAGGAGGGTAGAGTGGTGTGTCCAGCCCGTAATTGCACGAATCACAGGCCAAGCTTTTGGGCACTGCCGTTGCCGGTAAATCACCACCTACAAAATCATAGTACGGTAGCTTTTATTGGATAATAAACAAGAAATTGTCCGTCTCTTCTCGTGCGTGCGTCTACCATGCCGAAGCTCTTGTAGTATCAAATAGTTTTAATTTTGCTTGACTTCGTATTTTTTCTAGAACTCTCTAGTATGTTGAGGAATGCTAAAATAGTTTTCTTAAAGAAAAGGGAACAAACATATGCTGTCATTAATAACTGTCAAGTTCACTCCTGTCCCTCTTAACTCTGTCTACATTATTATTATTTTATTATTTTTATACTTTTTGGTAATAGTATGTGGTTATGTCATGTCCAATGAATCCTGAGGGTGAGGAAAGTCACATAATAGTTCCCAACAGCTGTGCACATGGTCTGGTAAGACCTCTGCGATGCTCTTTTTTTTATGAGAGAGAGAGAGAGAGAGAGAGAGAGAGAGAGAGTCTAATCAGTGCCCCAGAAAAGGCCTCCTGCTCCAAACAAGGCCTCCTAAAAGAGGAGTTAGTCTGATGTGATGTTGGTGGAAGCAACAGAACAGACCAGAGTCAGTGGATTAACTCAAGCAAGCAGAAACAGGAAGCTACAACATGCAGAATTCAACCTGAATCATGCCCACTAATAACAGCATCAAAATTCCCAACCTTGCTTTCAGTTAAAGAGGTAAAGTTTATATTTACTAAGGGTTATATGGTCATTTTAGTATATCTCAATAAAACATCTAGTAGTTGTGGTAATCTTCGAATTTTGGTGAATTTGGGAGATGCTACTTTTATACCTATGCTGCGTGAATATTCTTCTTTTAATATTAAGTATAATTATTTAATATAATGCCGTACATTAAATGGATATTGATAAAAAGTTATCTTAATTTATGACTTTTGGTAATACTTCTAGCATTTAATATCATATCGTTGATCGAAATCAACAGTTCATATGTTATAAGATAAAATCTAGACCATTGTTCAAGAAAAGATTTGGATCTTGATTTGGATCAAATTATTTTGATCCAACAATCGCTAATGTGACTTTACAGATCTTATCTTTAGGTCATTCTGAAAATAGTTATATATATTGTAATTATTGGTGACATGGATCTTTGGGCTATACCGCCCAAAAGGTGAAGCCTTCTCGATTATTGAAATAGTAATCAATATTATCCGTGAATTTTCTGTTATTGTTGTTGACGGAGTGATATAGAAGTGGGCTAATTATGTATATAATCAACGACGTAATCTTATATATATATTTCGCTACATCAATTATCATGTAGAGAGTTAGTAACTGAGTAGGTGGTGTAAATGACTAAATTGCATGAGGTGGAGGGTATTCATACTGTTGTCGAACAGCGTTGGGACTGATTATGTGTTTTGTCGTTGAACTAGGACAACTCTTATGGATTCCAAGGTGACGTGTACGGAGCAAACTTAAAACAATATGCACTTCTCCTGGTTCGAGATCCAAAATCGCATTATCAAAACCTAGCACCGGTCTGAGCCGACGTTGTCCGCTCTTGTTGCCCTCTGTGCGATGCCGGAGTGGTACGAGTACGCTTCAGAATTACATAAAAATACGTCTGACTAGCTGTTTTTTATACGAGTGATATGTGGGGCGAGGATGTGCTTGCGCACGTATATGCTTAAACAGCTAGAGCCTCTTACCGATCCTTGGAAATACGCACAAGCGCAAGTATAGGTTGGAAGGGCTCGGCACTCTGAATGGGTTGGTTTAAGGGTAGATATGACAATTGGGCATCCCGACTTTTACATCAATAACCACAAATATCAGTGTACATTAGAGAGATTGGTCAGTACAAAATTAAAAAATAAAAAACAATAAAGGGAGGAACTTCAACAGTTTTAGTGGTGAGGATTGATGTAGTACAAAATTGAAGCAGGGATTATGGAAGGTCTATATTCGGATTCTAGAGCGTCGGTCATGATTGGATGTGAGAATTTTTTGTGAGTTTGAGTTGCCGCGTGCTCGCAACGGGTTTCACCACGATATCTCAAAAAAAAAAAAAAAAAAGCAAGGAGATGTTGGGTGGAGATTGAGGAGGGAGAAGGGCGAACCGAATTACGATGGACTCTATCAAACGGAAGGTTGATAAAAAAACAGAAAAAGAAAAAATCGAGCTTTAAAGATGGTAAGATTTTCAGTATCGAATCGAATTTCAGTATATTAGGATGTGCCAAATGTCTTGACGTATATTATTTTATTTCTTAATGAAATTAGCAAAAAAAAGTAAAAATATCAGCCATGTCACATATGGCGGCACATTAAGGCAGAAGAAATTAATAGAAAAGATTTTCTTTTACGTGGTAAAATCAAATATCTAAAAACCAATTATAACCGATTTTGCATTAAATGCCAAAGAAAATTTCAAAAAAAAAAAAAAAAGAAATCCTTAAAAATATACTATACAAGATTAAAATACATGCTATGTGTTGATTAGCAGTTCTTCAAGACCGAGCAAAAACTGTTTACTTTTTAAATACAAACACGATGAAAAGAGTTTGCATTCCACCTCATAGAATCTTTTAGAAGACGCCGTAGGAAATTTTGTAAGTATATTTTTCTCTAAATAACAGCCAAAATTTAGATATTATTGTATATTCATAACATTGATAGTAATAGAATAGCAATTATCACATAAAGCATAAAACACCTTTATATAGGGTGGCGCCGACCAATATTTCACTTACCGATGAGTCATAATTTTTTGTTTAGATAGACCCAACATATAAATCCTCCATGAAATAGAGAAATGATAAAAACATTATATTATATATATATATATGGGGGATTTGAGAAGCGAAAATCATTTCTTTAGAAAATGAGACATAATATAATCATAACCATATGTAGTGTATTAAGATATGCAATACACATATCTCAATATGTTGCTTATAATTTTGATCATATCAAGAATTCTGATTGTCCTAATAAATATCTCAATAAATAGGAGTACTCTTTCAAAAGTTAAAACTTAATATTTTGGATAATGCTACATCCTCCTATTAATTCATCAAAACATTCCCACATGTCTAGGTGGTATGTATTTTCAATGTTTGGTGTTGAGTCTTAACAATGGAGAAAATAAATTTTTGAAAATTATATGAAATTGAAAATTTTATTGGTAATTTGTTGGAAATATGGCAGTTTTCTGAAACTTTTATTTTACGAGTTAAAAGTACGTCTTGTGTTAAAAAGAACAATAACGTCCGTGACCAATGCATCAGCGCCGTCTCCTAGATCACATAACAGCGAACACCAATATAAACCAACAGGATGCGGGGACTTGGGCCTCTCTCCTTAACAGTAGCTGAGTAAGAGAAACAAACTGCCACAAGACAAGACAGACAAAACGAAGATAAATAGAAAAGAAAAAAAAGAAAAGAAAAGAAAAACCCATGAATAATTCACCTAGATACACAACATTCATGAAGGTGATCTCATCATCTTAATCTTCTTAAAACTATGATTATTAACAGATATGTGTTACTGGAGAACAGTAGACATTTGACTCCCCGGCTGCTTTAGTTCTTGTTTGTGGTGCATATATATACATGTAAGTAAACAGCAACGAAGGAGAGAGAGGGAGAAGAGAGAGAGGAGAGAGAGAGAGAGAGAGAGAGAGATGGTGAGAGATAGTATTGTGAATGTGGTTCCAGGATGGTTGGGGGGATTGGTGGAGGGGAGTTTCTTTGTAGCCTGTGTAGAACATGAGAGTAGGAGGAAGAACGAGAAGAACATATTCTGCCTCGATTGCTGCACCAGCATCTGCCCTCACTGCTCCTTCTCATCTTACTCACTCTCCTTCCAGGTCTCTCTCTCTCTCTCTCTCTCTCTCTCTGGTAGCAGTTGAATATTCTGAATTTTTTTTTCGAAATTTTGATATATATATGTTGTTTTTTCTACTGAATTTTCAGTGTAATTCCTTAGTCTTTTTGGTAGATACTGTTGAATTCTATGCTGGTGTAGTTTTTGGAAATGTATAATAGAAAAGTAGTTGCAGTACTGTTTCAGTTTTTCATACTTAGAATTTTCATTTTCTTGTAATTTTGCTTTTAAATTCTCTGAATTTTGTCTGTTCCTTCTTGCTTTGGTTATAGCTTCGGTAGTAGCAGTAAAAGTAGAAGAAGAAGCAGAAGAAAAAAGTGCGGATAATTCAATTATTTCCTTGGATTCTATATTTATGTTCTTTGTTTCAATTCCCATTTTCTTCAAACTTATTAGTTGTGGATAAATTTGAACTCACTTTCATGATCTCACTTCATGATTTTGCAGCTCACTATTTGACTAAAATATGTAAAGAACTGTAGTGAATTCAGAGTAATAATCATAATATAAAAATAAATCTCTAGTCATCTTTATACTTTGATCCTTCCATCCCCAGTTCTCCAACCTGCTTTGCTATTTATGGGAACTCTGTTTCTTCTTCCACTGCTTCCCCAGTTGTGACCATTTTTTCTCACTTTCAAGGACCACTGGATATATTTTCTGCAATTTTTTGCATTATTTTCTTCATTCTTATTTTTTATAAATTTTTTTGCAAAGCCAACGTAGGGCCACCAGAAAAATTTGACTCATTAAGATATCAATCCAGGAACTACAGATCACGACTCAGAAATGTGTTCGTTATTTTTTGATAAATTATATTAGAATCTCACTTCGTTATCTTTAAAAAATAAAAATAAATTATGAAAATAGGGATTAAATTTGGGTTTTTCATAAATGAAGCCGGCTGGTCGTTTTCACCATCCTGTAAATTCTGAAACTTTTTACTACGGAGGGGGCAAGGGAAATGAAAAAATTACTGTTTTTTTCTCTGAGAATTCACTGGCACTGTTTTGTTTTTATTATGGAGCATGGTCAGGTGGGGCCCTTCTCTGATTGGCAATATTTGTGGTCAAAGTGGGAATAGGTGCCGCATTGACCAGATCCCATGCAACGACCCCACTATTATTACCTAATTACCCAAACACTCGACCTTCTCTCAAGATTCTTCTTGGGGGGCATTTTGGGAACATTCTTTCTTCCCTTCCCTTGACTAGCCTCTATTATTACGGAAATATCATTCTTTAGCACCTAATAATAGTGATGCAATCCGAAGAATGTATAACAGAATGCGTACTATATATATTTCGATATATAACATATAATTCTGATTACACTAAAATTTTTGCTAGTTGTAGTTATTCAAAATATATGTGCTTGTCTACATATAAAACAGAGTTATGTGTGTATATATTTTAAAATAATAATAATAATAATAATGTGAATCTTTATCGGCAGCTTACATTATTAAGAAAGTTGATTATTATAATGGTTATTGTCATGTATTTACTGATAAGTGATAACAGCTTATTTATATAAGCTGTTAGAGCATATATAGTTAATATTAGATAGTTAATTATCATATATTATGCATGAGACGAATAGGGTCATTTTGGGAATGATTCTTTTTTCTGATAAAGGGAAAATAACTGTTTTAAACATTTATCAACATTTTTAATGTCTTTTTTAGGTGAGAAGGTATGTTTACAATGATGTGGTACGGTTGGACGATCTGGAGAAGCTGATAGACTGCTCTCATGTTCAGGTAAATAATTCTCATAATAAAACAAATATATTAGGGATTTAAATCAGAATTAATCTGATTTTTTTTTTTGTGTTTATTATTTATTTAATATTGACATATATCATTTATTTTTATGGCAGCCTTATACTATAAACAGTGCAAAGGTGGTGTTTTTGAAGCCAAGGCCTCAGTCCAGACCTTTCAAGGGCTCTGGTAATGTCTGTTTGACTTGTGATAGAATCCTCCAAGAGCCCTTCCACTTCTGCTGCCTCTCTTGCAAGGTCTCATTCTCCTACTTTTTTTCTTTTCACATTTTATGTTATTATTATTTTTTTTTCTGTAAATTGCCTAAGTGTAGATCTCTTCTAAGGAAATAGATTAAGTATGGTATTGAAACAAATGTTTTATCTTCTTTTTGGTCCGACGGTGTCATCGTCGTGCCATTTCTTCTTATTATTGACCTTTTTTTTTTGAGATTAGCGTGGAAAAATTATGCCCGTAATCGGTCCTCTTTGAGCGACTGTCGTAAGACTCGTAACAGATAAATCCACATGTGGCACCGATCTCTGTTTCATCAATCGAGATTCGTCCCATCCTTACGGGTAGGGTATACCCTGGTGCACGCCTCCGGAGGAGCCTCAAATTAGGGCACATTATACTCTCCACGAGGTATAAGGGGGTCTTTGACCCCCACACCCTTTTTAAGGGACGTCCCCTGGAGTCCAACTCGGGACGTTCGCTTCGTGAGGCGAACGCCCGAGCCGCTCGTGTTGGGGGCGCGGGATATCAGCATGTTACCTTCTTTCTGTGTGCATCTTTCTTTCAGCATGTTTTTTAGATATTCCAGAATTTGTGTGCTTGAATGTACGTGTGCGCTCTAGTGTTTTCGTAAGGCCGAGGCTCGTTTGGAATACATCTATTTTTACAGACCCCGATTGGACGGGATTATTTACTGGGTTGTTGTTCTTACTTGTGTAGCACAGTATAATATCTTCATGCAAGTAGTATGGTTAAATGGTGGTATTAGAAGGACATAATAAGATAGTAGTAGAATTGCAGGTGGATCATGTGGTGGTGCAAGGAGAAGATCTCTCAAGCATCCTATACTGGTCCGACGAATCCGACTTCGCCTTCTCGAATTTCGAAAACCTCAGGATGGATGGCTCGGATTTCACGGAAGACGACGAGCAGATAACTCCGAATTCCATACTCGAGGATCCGGTGCAGTGCAAGGGCTGTTCCGGGTCAGGCACCAGCGCCAGACCCAATTCAAGGAGGGGTGAAAACCCCGAAACGGCGAAGAGAAAGAAAGGTGGTGGTGGTAATTTCTTCCCACATATTGTGCTATCTCTTGGTAACAGGAGAAAGGGAGCCCCTCACAGATCACCACTATCTTAAAGTTTATAAGGGTTCAGATTCATGCAACATATGTTGTTTTTATTTCTGGGTCACCAATAACAAACCGTCGCGTATTATTTTTTTATAATCCTTGAAAAAAATGTTAAATAACACTTTGAAAAGTCAAATAATACGTGACGATTTGTTATCGGCGGCGCAGTAATAGGCACAGCAAGGTGTTGCAGGAAATATGAAACTCTGGGATAATAATAATGTTTAGTTTTAGTGTAGGAGGTTTGCATTCAATTGTTATGGTGGATGGTGTTTATGTTTTCTTTCCCATAATGTCCCTGTGGTCATTTTGGGAATGCATTTCCATTGCTGGCTAGGCAGGCACAGTAGAGCACATATTGCATGCTCTGGTGTCTGCCAATTTTGTAATTTCAGGTAACGGGAATGCAAATTCCTAATTATATGTGAACATTTATGTAAATCGAATTAATACATATGAAAATGGTTTGTGCTCGGAAGACGTAATGAAACCCTATCTGAATGCTCATCAAGAGATCTATGAATTACACATCTCTTAAAAAATTTTCATTAAATATTTTTTGAATAATTGTTTTAAAATTTAGAAGTCTTAGTGGATCTAAAAATTAATTTACTAACATGCTAAAATTTTAGAGTCTCAAAATATATATTTATAAATATTTTTTAAAAAATAAATTAAATATAAGAAAAATAAATTTTTGATATGATCGATAATTTTTATGTTTAAAATTTTTTTAAAATATCTTTTAAAATGCAAAAGAAAAATGATTAGTAATTTATTTATAGTTCATAAATTGAATACAGAACAAAAATGTAATTCTTCTTAAAAAACAAGCCATTAATTATTAATTTATGTGATTGTTACTTATCAATCCTCTAGTTTTTACAGCGTATTAATTTTTAAAAATAAAAAAAAATAATATGGCCATGCGTTATATCGGTCTATTTTTTTTTATTTTTATAGATTAATATGCAAATATTTAAAAAAGAACTTATATGTAATTTAACATTAATTTAGTATTTGGTACGGCGTGCCTTGTTAGTCCGATGGGCTCAGTTTTTCTTTTTTAGGTAAACTGATGGGCTCAGTTCCGGCCCAACTATCTGTCCACCCATACGGGCAGCCTTAATACGCAGACATTTAATTTAATTATTAATACTGATGATTTATATATATTATTATTTATATATTATATAAAATTCTAGACTGAATCTTCTTTAGTCGTGTCACTTCAGATGATCTGGCCCTGACAATGCGCCGCCTTCTCTACAGAAATTTGTTCAGTTGGTCTCTTCATTTCTTCTTATTTTATAATAAATATTTAAACTTGCTAGCCCGAGATTATATTATATTTTTATTTTTATAAAATAAATAGGAGCATTTAAACGCCATTATATATTCTAAATTATAAAAACATATTTTTTTATTTATAATATTTTATTATTTTATTATTTATATGAAATGGTAAAATTATTTTGTCATTTAAAAAATAATGATTATTTAATTATTACATAAAGTTAAGAGAAAGTATTAAAACACTACTTTATAGAATATAAAAAGTATAATTTCATATTATATTAGATATAAATATTAAAGGTGTTTATATATATATATATTTGACATTTAAGTGCTTCGTGAATACAAAAAATGACTAAATATTTTTCTTATTTTTTAAAATTTTAAATTGATGTCTGCCACATATTCTTTTTTTCTTTCTTCCCTTTCTAAATTTTCTCTCTCCCTTCCTTTATGGATTCTACTCGTTTAACTTTTGTATTCTCTCTCTCTCTCTCTC
>MJHO01000225.1:23914-155536 GCA_002076135.1 Xerophyta viscosa | reverse complement strand
TTTTTATGGTGACCGCTAATCTAACCCAACTCTCCTCCTTTATCCAGTCTTGGGAGACTGTGTAAACACAGGCTCCATTCTCTAGAAACAAACAATAAAGCAAAGAATTTATAAAAAAATTATTCAGATTTTACCAACATTTCCTAAAACTGCATAACCAAAGGGACCTAAGAGTCCAATTTTTGGTGCAACGAATTCCCCAATTCCATCAATTTCAAATTTATTCAATATTTGAAGACATAAAGGCAGCCCCGAAACTAGAAAAATGTGTCAATAAGTTCCGAATGCAAGATCAAAACAGTTAAAGAGCTAAAAGCAATACAAACAAGCATAGTATATTAAATGTACCTCGACGGTCCAAATGAAAAAGTCGAACCCTTCCTTGGCTAAATCTTTAGAAGTTTGGCGAAGGAATATGACTTGGCAACATGTTAACATTGGCAAGTGTGCTAACAGCGATTGGCAGGAATTCGGGATAGCGTGCCCTAGTATATTTTTCTACGGCGGACGAGTCGGCACCCTGCAAGGATTATTATGTATACAATCATTATTTATTTAAAACTGGTGAGATATGTTAGTACTTTACCTTATAAAGATTCTCCGGATGAGACAAAGAGTCTCTCATGAAATCAGTAAATCCTTTGGCGCTTCCAAGGTAAGTCTTCTTACACTTGCTATTAAACATCCTACTTACTAAAGCTGCATTCCATCGATCTGTGTGCAACGCCTTATCAATGTGTCGGTAAGCAGCCTCTGTTATGTTAGCTGTTTTTATTCCCGCCCAAACGTAGAAAATGTGCCTTTTGCCGTGGTCCCAGAAGAACGTATGATACATGTAATTGTTACTGCAACAAATAACAACTAATAATTAAATGAATGAATTCTACAAAAAAAAAAAAACTTCAAATCATAAAACTTACGTGTTTTTAATATCTTCGAAACAAAAAAGATATTCCGCAAAGTGTGATAACTCTTTTGTATAGCCTAATTTCCTATGAAGTCGTATGCACACGTCTTTAAGAATAGCACTAATCCCTCTGATATCTTCTTTCTGCCCATCGCTAACATCTTTTGATAACACATCTATAGCTCTATTTTTCTGAAAACAAGTTAACAAAGAAATTAGAGTTTTAGAATCACATTAATTTGTACAATATTTACTTAAACTTACCTCTGTGAGTGGCAGATATGCGAGTCTAAGAATAAACTCTTCCCCTTCTTTAAAAACCAAAAAATTGTTCATAGAAATGCTTCCATGAAAAAGACCTTTATTGTGCACTCCAGTGATAGCTTTCATAATATCACTGGATACACAAGAAAAAGAGTGTGTGTATATCACAATAATAAAAGATAAATATTAGAAATTAAATCAATAAAGCTATTTACCTAACCAGAGTCCTCATTACTTGAGAAAAACCCACAATTTGAAAGTTCGCATGGTCCATTTCTAACAGTTTTTCTCTTTCCTTCTTCAGAAACTCATGAAATTGCATGTATAGAGTGTCAAATTCATAATACACATGAGTCTTGTCGTTCTTCCTCGTCCAGTTTTCGGCCCTTAGAATGTTTGGATGTTTAATCATAAATATCCTACTAGCTAAGGTAAACTCTTTTTCATAAAAAACTCCCTGACATTTCTAATTGGTTCCCCATGTTCGTTCATAAGAACGAAATCTCTTCTATCATCTGTGGAACTGGAAGAACTGGGCCGCATTGTATCGCTAACTATCAAATAACTCAACTGAACAAAAAATTGAACCAAATTAAAAATCGATCGAACAAAAGTTCATTATGATTTATATATACATGATTACCTCTCTTTTTCGAGTAAACAACTCATTTTCCACCTCATCTTCTTTGGAAGAGGCCATGCTGATTTTTCAGCTAAACAAAAAAAAAATAAAAAAATAAAAAAGATAAAAAAATAAAACACGAAATCAATGCTAGACGATCGATTCAATAACATATCAGTAACAAGAATGGGCAGATCACTACGCGGACGATACAGCCAGAGGGGTTAATTAAAGTGGTGAAAATTACCTGTAAATCGTGATCAAGGGAGGCCCGGAAGGAGGAGACTGTCTGATCCGATCGGAGACCGCAGCGGACTGGTCCGTGGAAATGAATCCCGAAGCGCGGCGGGCTGCGGCGCGGCGGGCCGGCGGCGAACCTGCGAATGGAAGTACCGAACCAAGCGCAAGAGAGAAAGTTAGACTTAAGAGAGAGAGAGAGAGAGAGAGATTGTCGGTTGAGAGCGGCGGCGGCAAACCTGGGAAGAAGCCGGTGGAGTGCGGACGGGCGGAGAAACTGTCGGAGTCGCAGCGGCAGCGGCGGCGGCGAGAAGAAGCTGCGAGAAGTGGGGCAGCGAGGTCCAGATCGGGAGGCTGGAGCCGAGCGAGAGAGCACGGCAGTGGCGGCACCACGGCGGGGGCGGGCAGCAGCAAATTAGATTTGAGATTTAGAGAGGGGGCGATGCACGATTGGATAGCGCGAGCAGCAGGTATAAGAACCAAAAAATAAAGGAATATTACCATATCAGCCCCTAACTGTTGAAAACATTCCAAATCAGCCCCTAACTGTTGAAAACATTCCAAATCAGCCCCCCATTTCCAATTTAGGTCAGATCAGCCCCTAATTACTGTTTAGGGTTTAGGGTTTAGGGTTTGCGATCTCGGAAAAAAATTTTGAATATGAAAGTTGTAGATCTCGGCAAGAATATAAGAAACATATATTTAGAAATATTTTTTGAAAAAAAACTTTTAAAATTAAAATCGTAGATTATGATGAGATCTATAACTTTAATGTTAAAAATTTATTCAACAAATAGTTTTAATTGAATGTTTTCGAACTTTTCGAACACCTAACAAATTCAAAACGTAATAATATCGTATTTCGGTATTCACAAACATATAAAATATATATTTAGAGATATTTTTAAAAATTTTCAACATGAAAATCGTAGATCATAAACATATAAAATCTACAATGTTCATATTAAAAATATTTCTAGAAGACGCTCCTAAATGAGTGTTTTAGAGTTCCGAAATCTTAACGAATTTAAAGATATTAAAAGAATGGCCAAATTCCTTTTTAGTCCTCTAAAATTTATCAAAATATGCCTCTAAAATTCTGAACTTCAATTCGTTTCCTAAATAACCCTATATTTTAAAAAAAATGTCCGTAATAACATTGCCGTCAGCTTTTCCGTTTACGGCTGTTAATTTGCTGACGTGGCAATTTTTTAATTATTTTAAAATTATTTTTAGTTTTTTTTTTACTTTATAAGGGTAAATAAGTTTTTTATAAAAATAAATATTTTTTTTCAAAAAATTTCCAATATGAAAATTGTAAATCTTGATGAGATCTACAATTTTCATATTCGAAAATTTTTCAAAAATACTTCTAAATAGATATCGTCAGACTCCAAAATTTTAACAATTTCTCTTATTATTTTTAAACAATATTTTAGAAATTTTGGAAAAAAATTTAAATATAAAAATTATAAATCTCATCAAAATCTACAACTTTAAGTTGAAAGTTTTTCGAAAAATAACTTTAATTAAGGTTAAAAGATATGTTTAACCCTAAAGATAAAAAAAAACTAAAAAAAATTAAAAACTTGACACGTCAGCAAATTAATGACCGCAAACAGAAAAGTTGACAGCAAGGTTCACTACAACAAAAATAAGCTTCAGCGACGACTTTGCAGCGACCGCTGTAAATTAATCGCTAAAGACAAGCTTCTATGATCGACTAAAAAGCAGTTACTGAAAGTCAGACCTTCAGTGACCACCACAACATCGGTCGCTGAAAGTTCCGTTTTCAACGACTGATGTTGAATCGGTCATTGAAAGTTTTGACTTTTAATGTCCGATTATTTATCGGTCGTTGAAAATGGAACTTTCAGTGACCGATTTTTAGACGGTTATTGAATTGGTATCTTTTCAATGACCGAATAAACAACGGTCACTGAAATGACAATTTTTCATGACCGATTTTGCTAGCGGTCACTGATATTACAGCTTTCAGTTACCGGGTTAATTGCGATCACTGAATCGATAACATTTGAAATTGAATGCAAAGAGATTTGGGCGAAATTAATATATTTAGGCAGAATTTCAGCCCAAAATTAAGGATATTTTGGCCCTTAAAATCCGCCGAGTCGTCATTATCATCATTAAAAAAAAATGATGACAGGGAAGTGCATATTTCGCAATCACTTTTGCAATTTTGAAAAAAAAATACATTTATTCATTTAAAAAAAGTTAACACATTCTTCATTTATTATTCTTTTTATTCATTTATTTTTTTTTCCAATTTATTCTTTTTGTAATTTATTCAAATAAAACACATTTGTTATTCATAACAACAAATTACATAAAAATAAGTGAATAAAAAGAAAATTAAATTGCAAAAAGAATAATAAATATGTTTTATTTCAAAAAACAATACAAAAAGAATAAAAGAGAATAAATTGAAAAAGAATAATAAATGAAGAAAAAAAAATAAAAAATGTGTTTTATTTGATGAATAAATTTTAAAAAGAATAAAATAGAAATTTAGGATTATAAAGACACATTTTAGTAAAGTTGGCTAGACTAAAAAGAAATTTGGCCTAAAAGAAAAGGGATAATGTCTCCCCAGCCCCTTGACCGGAAACCTCTACCGATTCAGCCCCTGGTTACTGTTTATGTCTATCTCTCGTAAAATGTATATTTCCGTTTTGACCATTATATTAGTATTTTTTTGAAAAACTTTCAATATTAAAGTTGTATATTTTGACGAGATCTACAACTTTCATTTTGAAAGTTTTTCCAAAAAATATTTCTAAATAGATGTTTTGGAGGTCGGAAGCTTAACGGATTTGGACGTGACATTTCTAGAACCCGTTAGAACTTCCGACCTCCAAAACATCTATTTAAAAATATTTTTTGGAAAAATTTTCAACATAAAAGTTATAGATCTCGTCAAAATCTACAACTTTCATGTTGAAAGTTTTTTCAAAACATAGACCGAAACCGAGATGTTGGGTCGTCTCGTTTTTTGAGCCCCTGCGGATCGGATAGCAGGGGCTGATTTGGTATCGGCAGGCCCTGCCAGGGGCCTGCCGATCATTGCCCCAAAAGAAAACTCGTCCGTACAGTGTGAGCGGTGAAAAGTGGAAATGCAACTTTTGCGTTTAAACCCATAATTTTTTTAAAAAAAATTTGTTTTGACCTATCAAACTTCGAACCTCCAAATCACCTATTTAAAGTGTTTTCTCGAAAAACTTAAAACATGAAAGTTGTATCTCTCGTTGATATCTACGACTTTTATATTGAAATTTTTTTTAGAAAACACTTATAAATGGGTGTTTGTGAGATAACTTTTGAAAAATTGTATTTCAGTATACATAAACGTATAAAATATTTGTCAAGAGATAATTTTTGAAAAAACTTTCAACATGAAAATCGTAAGTTTTGATGAGATCTACAATTTTTATGTTAAACATTTGTTAAATAGATACGTCTACATTAGTGTTTTCTAACAGATTTAAAGTAAATAAAATCATATTTCGATATCACAAACGCATAAAACATATATGATATATCTAGATATAATATTTAAAAAAAAAAATAATATAAAAATTGTAGATTCTAATGACCTATATAACTTTTACGTTGGTAATTAACCTTTCAAAAAAGATACTTATAAATAAGTATTTTAGTGATCTGCAATTTTAACAGATTTAAAATAAAAATAAAATATTAACGAATTTAAAATGTACATCGTATTTCGGTATATAAAAACATATGAAATACATACCTAGAAATATTTTTTTTAAAAACTTTCAATATGAAAACAGAGATGAGCTCGGCAGAGAAGAACTTTGCATAAATGAGCTCGGTAGGAAAGAGTTGAGCCCGGCAGAAATGAGCTCGGTAGAAATAGAGAGGAGTTAGGAAGAGAAGAGCTTGGTGGGAAAGAGATACGTTCAACATATAATTTAGCAAAAATGAGCTCGGTAGAATTAAAGCACTTGCGAACAGCGGCGAACAACTGCGAAAAATGGCTAACACTTCCGTCCACATTTGTTCCAAGTTGTTCGTAGGTGTTTGCAACTATATGCAGATGTTCGCATATGTTCTCTGTGTTTCATAGATGTTCTCAGTGTGTGCATCTAAAACAGTTACGAACACCCACGGAGTAGCTAGAACCCTGGCGAATACTATTGGGAAATAAAAAAAAAAAAACTATATTCTTTCGACCGTTTGAAGGTGTTCGCGGTTTGTTCATTGTTGTTCGAAGGAGTTCATAGCTGTTCGATGTTGTTCGCAGCTGCTCGCAAGCAGCTGTTCGTGAATACAGTCATAACACACATGCGCCCAGCTGCAAAGAGCTATTTGCAATTTGCGAACAGCTACGAATATCTGCTAATAACCGCGAATTTCTGCCAAATTCTACTCAGCCGAGCTCATCTCTCCTTCTACGGAGCTCATTTTTGCCGAGCTCACCTCTTTCCTATCGAGCTCATTTCTGCCAAGTTCTTCTCTGCCGAGACAATCTCTATTTCTACTTTGCTCATTCCTTCCTATCGAGATCATCTCTATTTCTGCAAAGCTCATTTCTACCGAGCTATGTGCCGCTAAATGGGCGGTATTCCATATAACGGCTTAAAACAACGATAATAAGCGAGGGCAATTTGATCATTTCACATTGCAAAGGGACGCAATTCGCCTAAATATGAACAGGGTGGCATTGTTTGCTAAAAAAACCTATTCGGGGAGGGGGGAGAGAGGGGAGCGGGACTGGTGGGAGGGGATTACGTTTAAGGGTGGAAATTTTGCTGTAAATTTGAAGGACGGAGGGCGATCGAGTGTCGCATTATTGGCTTGATTTGCTAAATGCATTAGGGGCTGTTTACTTTTGGAGAAATTGGAGCAAGTGAGGCAAGTGAGTGGGCGGAAAGTGGGAGAATGGAAAGTGGGAGGAAAGTGGTAGAAAAGTATGTTTGACTTTTATTGTTTACATGGGATTGGAAAGTGAAAAGTAGTGTGAATAAAATAATTTAAAATATATTATAAATAATAATTTTATATTACTAATATATTAATACTATATATTATATTAATATTGTTAATATATAATTGACATATAAATATATTATTTAAAAAATAATAATTTAATAATAGTATATTTTTAATATTATATAATAATAATCTTATATTAATATAATATATAAATAAAGTATTAATATATTAAATAATAACTAAAATATTAATATACTACAAAAGGTCCATATATAATATATTTAATATATTAATAATTAATTTTATTACAATTATTATTAATATATTAGTAATATAATATATTAAAAGACAATATTAAGATATTGGTAAAATAATAGTATTAATATTAACATAGAATATGTTAATAAATAACATAAATGATATAAGATATTAAATAATAGTATAAATATTAAAATATAAATATATCATTAAAAATAAATTATTAATAATAAGTATATTAATATATTTTAAAAATATGTTACTTATTATTAGTTACCGGAGGGAGGAGACTGTCTGATCGATCGGAGACCGCAGCAAACCTGTGAAGAAGCCGGCGGAGAAACTGTCGGAATCGCAGCGGCGCTGCGGCGAGAAGAAGCCGAGGCGTAGGAAGCGCGAGCTTCCGGGAATCGGGAGGCTGGAGCCGAGCGAGGCCGCGGCGGCACGACGGCGGCGGCGGGCGGCAGCAAATTAGATTTTGGAGATTTGGGGAACCGATGCGCGCGGCGGGAGGAGGGGGAGATGCTCGATTGGATAGCGGGAAAAGTCTAGACGGCGAGGAGAGAGGTTGCGGAATACAACATATGTCTAAGGATTTTGGCTTTGAAGCTGAACGGGCACCCACATTTAATCTGGCCCACCAAACTTCGTGACTTTATTTCCTTAGCGACGTCATAAAGCTTCTCAACATAAACTACACACCCGAACACGAGCTTCAGTCGGAACCCGACCTCTGAGTTCAGCCAGTCAGGAGCTCTGCATTCGGCCAGACCCGCATCGAGCTCTGGGCCGGCGTAGCGCTTTTTTATAAAAAAATGAGCGCTAGACTAATGTCTAAGTATAAAACTCCGAGGGCTTAAATGCAAAAATTCCGCCACTTCTTTGTTGGGAATTTTGCGATCCCCCCCCCCCCCCACCCAATAGCTTTTTTAGCGAACATCACCCTTTGTTCAAATAGGCGTATCGCGTTCCTTTGCAATGTGAAATGACCAAATTGTCCCGGCTTATTACAGTTATTTTAAGACGATTTCGAATACTGCCCATTTTCACATGTGTTGACGACCTTCCTCCGGATGGGGGAAAGAAAATTTGGAATTGCTACTTATTTTTATGGAAAATTAGGAAACTGTGATAAGGCACGTTGAGATTCAGAGGCTCGTTGTCAGTTACGTGTGGAGAAGATGCATGTATGTGATAATGCTAAGAAATTGTAAGAGAAATAAACGTTATTGACTCCAGGTGTTTAGAATCATTTTGAATTTGACTCTGTCGAATCGAAACCGACCGAGCTGGAAGCACGTTAACGATGTGGGGGCTCAACCCCGCGCCTGAAATCGTTTTTTTTTTTTTTTCAAATTGATGACCGGCTGAGCCGGTCGTTCATCTATATCTTGCAGTGGTCATCTATATCTTGCCTACTCGATAATGGCCAGCGGAGTTTCGCCACCTGCCACGTCGAAACCTATATGTAACTAAGGTATATCGAGGTCCTGGATTCAATGGCGGTGTCAAAAATTGATTTCAAAGTGTATATTTCGTGATATTTGCAAATTATTTTCGGTTATCGTTTTTATTTTTCGTGTAGAGATTATAATATGATGGTTTTGAGGAAGTTTAGACGCGTACCTCGATTAACCGAATTTTCAAGTTTTTAGCATTTTTCTACGCGGCGGCGGCGATGTCTTCATAGATGGTCGGTGAAGCTTGTGGCAAGTTGCAGCGGACTCTCTCTCTCTCGTTCTTACTTGTTATTTTTTTCGCCGGTTTTCTTCGGCCGATCTCCGTCCGTCTCTTTACAATTCTTGTTGGAATATTTATAGAGGCGATGGCGACGGCGGTTACGTGATCGAAGATGAAAGGTCACTCGTAGGATCGTGGGCAGTTACTCGAGCGAGCGGCGATCGTGAGGCACGGGCGATCGTGGGGGGCGGGCCGTAATGCTATGTTTTGATTTGTTTCGATATTACGTGAAAAATCTTCTCATCACATTGCAAAGGGACGCAATTCCCCTAAATATGAACAGGGTGGCATTGTTTGCTAAAAAAACCTATTCGGGGAGGGGGGGAGAGAGGGGAGCGAGACTGGTGGGAGGGGATTACGTTTAAAGAAGGGTGAAAATTTTGCTGTAAATTTGAGGGAGGGAGGGCGATCGAGTGTCGCATTATTGGCTTGATTTGCTAAATGCATTAACGAAATCTTGACTTGGCTTGATTTTTTACTCAAGCTAAAATTGCAGCTCAACTCCACATCCATCCAGAGATGGTTAATCTCACCCATGCCAGTCGTCCTACACTCCAAAGTACAGGTAGAGAGTCTGGTAGAGCGACTCATCCTACTTTCGCTTTATATCGCCACCCTACGATCCCAAATCGATGAGCATTAACATAGAAAACAAAATCGAGCATTAACATAACAAAAATAAACAATTCTCTCTTGCTTATCCCATTATTCGAAATATCTAAAATGGTATGATTTGAATGGGTATTGTGATTACCACAGTGGCGCCCAAGGCCACTTCACTGAAAATTGCTCAAACTAAGCTACTGGAACCCAATACTAACACATGCTGCAATTCAAAATTCAATACAAGCTCTATACTGAAAACTTCAGGCAGATAGCAATGATTAAACAACAAACTGGTCAAATAGAACACAACCAAATTAAAAGACACGATCATGGAGGGTGTAGTTGCTGTTACTGTTGTTCTAGCATCACCAAAAGAAATTATTTTACATAACTAAGTAGAGCGAGCGACAGAGGAACGAATTGGGGTCTTCCGGTCTTCGGAACAGCAAAATGAGATCATCTTTGTAAGTCAATGGAGAACGGTTGAGATCTGCTGAGCCAGGACCAGCTATGCGCGCCTGTAGATGGAAAATGAATAACAACTAATAATATATTACTTAATACAACCAAAATAATGTTTTAAAACGGTACTTAATACAACCAAAATAATGTACAACGGTTCGCAAGATGATAAAGAAGCTGTTAGCTTATCATGGAATCCGAAGTTCGATTGTAGTTTATATATGCATGATTACCTCTCTTCTTCGAGTAAACAACTCATTTTCCACATCTATATCCAAAATCAAAAAAGAAAAATGAAAAAGAAAGAACCAGTCAGATGCACATAATAATACGTCATCAAAACACTTTGAAAATGGTAATAACCTCACTCACACTAGCTATTTTATGGAGATCCCTTTCCTTCGCTTCACGAAATTCTGTTTCACATTTCACCAAGGCCTCCTACCAGACACTTCTATTGACGTTACGACAATGGAGATGCAACAAAGTTGAAAAAGAAAAAGACTTACCCTATTGGAAAGATGCCGCAAACTCTTCCACCTTCTCATACTGACCAAAATTTTCTGTAACAAATTCTTCATCAGTCAGAACAATCGCAACCTTAAATTTAAGTTGTGAAGAACTTTTAGTAAAGGAAAGACAGAATAGTACATCGATTGCATTCTCAAGTTCATCTTCACCAAGATCCATATAACCCTCGGCCGCTTTTGCCAGCTTCCCGTAATCCTCTTCAAAAATCTAACGGATACACAATTTGACAGATAATCAATTTTTTTAAGGAAACAATTTCATCAGAACATGCACTTGTAGCTTTATCAATAGTGGCGACTTACTATATCAGATTTGACATTTAGTAGATACAAGCTGAAATCGTAGAACTTGCAAACATTATCCATTTTTGGTTTGACGGGTAACCACTCCTGCAAGTCGAAAGCCGAGTGAGATTAACAGATCCCTAGAAGAGGAAGGACTACCAAATACGAAGAGTGACAAACATACATTTAATGTCCATCGAATTGTATCTTCATCTAATCTTTCATACTTTCTCATCATTAAGTTCAAGGTGCTATCTGAAATCTACAAATACAAAGAGCTGATATTAACATGCAAAACGATATGGCATGAATACATGAAAGATCATATAAGCGGGTCGAGTAATTACATCGCTAAAAGAAGTTCTATTGTATGCCAAGTCATCTAGGAAGGCATCGTACATTTCGCAGTATTCATCAATCTCACGTTGTATAATTTCCTGCAGGCACAAATTTATAACATACCAGCAAATCCCCAGTCCCAAATGATTCATCTCACATATATCAACAATACAAAATTGAAGAAGATATCGTGGAGAATAAGCTGTGAACATCCTTAAAGTTGCAAATCAAGTAATGTAATGACGATTTCGACATACCTCATAGGCTATGTGCTCGTAAAAGTTCTCATAATTTTTCAGATTTCCAACCTACAATTACATAAAACAAAAGATTACAGCAGCGATAAGATAAAATGTTAATGCTCATTCTCGGATGCATAGGCAATGGCGGTCATAGCATTGGTCTCCATGTGCGGCGTAGATGAATCCAAACCTCATCCCTAGTTCAGACTCGATTCCTATTTGAGACCAACGTTGAGGTGGCAACCACTCCAGCATTTTTCATTACTGAAATTCTGGTTGGACTTGTGAAGAAACATTTCGGATTGCTACTCATGCACATGCAAAAATGTGTACACAATAAGCATACTTAGTTACCGGAATACCGTCCTTTTCTAACTGATCGACAAACTCATCTACTTCCTTTTCTAATTGAATGAGCTGCGTGTACTTCTCCTCATGTTCATCAAATAATTCCTGCAAATTACAGATTAATCAGATTTTCATATAAGTCGTGTAAATGGTTTAATAAAAAAAGCTCCGTAAAAGGACACTAATTGTTTGGTTATATGTTCTAACAAGAAAATTGTAAAAATAGAAAGAAGTATACTGGTACACCAAAAAGTTAAAAACTTGGTCACCTCTTCATTTCGATTGGCAGCTTCAAAAATAATTCTTCTGTAAGCCTCCTTAGTTTCATCAAAACTCATTCGGCAAAGTGGCTTTTCCTTGCCCTTAACGAAGCAATCGGCGTGTTAATATTTGAAAAAAAAAAAGGGGTACACAGAAGTAGTTAGTTTGCGTCGACGTGATGACACATTACCGTGGGTGTGCCAGAAACTGAATTTTCCTTCCTCCTTTTCAAATCTACAAGAAGTTCGTTATAATAGGATATGTGCCAGTCGCACGTTCTTATTAATGCTAGCAATCGAACATGTAACCAGTGTTGCTTCTTCAGGAAAAAGGATTTGGAGGAAGAGGCCATGCTGATTTTTCAGCTAAACAAAAAATAAAGAAAAAAAAATGAAAACACGAAATCAATGCTAGACGATCGATTCAATAACATATAGATAACAAGAACGGGCAGATGATCAAGGGAGACCCGGAGGGAGGAGACTGTCTGATCGATCGGAGACCGCAGCACACCTGTGAAGAAGCCGGCGGAGAAACTGTCGGAATCGCAGCGGCGGCTGCGGGCGAGAAGAAGCCGAGGCGTAGGAGCAGCGAGCTTCCGGGAATCGGGAGGCTGGAGCCGAGCGAGGCCGCGGCGGCACGACGGCGGCGGCGGGCGGCGGCAAATTAGATTTTGGAGATTTGGGGAACCGATGCACGCGGCGGGAGGAGGGAGAGATGCTCGATTGGATAGCGAGAAAAGTCTAGACGGCGAGGAGAGAGGGTTGCGGGATACAACATATGTACGTATGGAATTTGGGCTTTGAAGCTGAACGTGCACCCGCATTCAATTTGGCCCACCAAACTTCGTGACTTTATTTCCTCAGCGCCGTCATAAAGTTTCTTAACATAAACTACACACCCGAACTCGAGCTCAGTCGGACCCGACCTCTGAGTTCAGCCAGTCCCGATCTCTGCATTCGGCCAGGCCCGCATTGAGCTCTGGTCCGGCGTAGCGCTTTTTTCTAAAAAAATGAGCGCTAGACTAATGTCTAAATATAAAACTCCGAGGGCTTAAATGTAAAAATGTCGTCATCTTCTTTGTTGGGAATTTTGCCGAATCCCCCCCCCCCCAACTCCAATAGCTTTTTAGCGAAGCAGCACCCCCTGTTCAAATAGGCGTATCGTTTTCCTTTGCAATGTGAAATGACCAAATTGTCCCGGCTTATTACGGTTATTTTAAGACGGTATTTCGAATACTGCCCATTTTCACATGTGTTGACGACTTTCCTCCGGATGGGGGAAAGAAAATTTGGAATTGCTACTTATTTTTATGGAAAATTAGGAAACTGTGATAAGGCACGTTGAGATTCAGAGGCTCATTAAGAATTAATATTCTATTTTAAGACTCAACAACCAGCAAGCAATTTAAACAATAATCAATGTTGAGATCGCAGTTACAATTCACCGAAAATGAAATTATCTGTAAATCGTAGACTGTCTGATCCGGTCGAAAACCGCAGCGGACTGGTCCGTGTAAATGAATCCCGAAGTTCGGCGGGCTGCGGCGCGGCGGGCCAGCGGCGAACCTGCGAATGGAAGTTACCGAACCAACGCAAGAGACAAAGTTAGACTTAAGAGAGACAGAGAGAGAGAGATTGTCGGTTGAGAGCGGCGGCGGCAAACCTGTGAAGAAGCCGGCGGAGTGCGGACTGGCAGAGAAACCGTCGGAATCGCAGCGGCAGCGGCGAGAAGAAGCCGAGGCGTAGGAACAGCGAGCTTCCGGGAATCGGGAGGCTGGAGCCGAGCGAGAGAGCACGGCCGCGCGGGCGGCAGCAAATTAGATTTGAGGTTTAGGGAAGCGACGCGCGCGGCGCGAGAAGGGAAAATGCTCGATTGGTTAGTGTTGGACCCGGGGCAAACCCAAGAGGGGGGGTGAATTGGGTTTTTAAAAAAATTTAAGATAATTACTTAAAAAAAATTGAAACACTTAAACTAAGCAAGTAATAAGAAAGGGAGAAATGCTCGATTGGTTAGCGCGAGGCGCGAGCAGCAGGCTTAAGAATATATAAAAAAAAACAAAAACATAATAAAAAAAACAAAAAAACAAAAAACATTGGATAGCGAGGGCTCGAACGCTTGACCTCGACCGTCCTTCCGCGGCGGGCGGCGGCAAATTAGATTTGAGGTTTAGGGAAGCGACGCGCGCGGCGCGAGAAGAGGGAAATGCTCGATTGGTTAGCGCGAGGCGAGAGCAGCAGGCTTAAGAATATAAAAAAAAAACAAAAAAACAAAAAACATTGGATAGCGAGGGCTCGAAAGCTTGACCTCGACCGTCCTTCCGCGGCGGGCGGCGGCAAATTAGATTTGAGGTTTAGGGAAGCGATGCGCGCTGCGCGAGAAGGGGGAAATGCTCGATTGGTTAGCGCGAGGCACGAGCAGCAGGCTTAAGAATATAAAAAAAAAAAACAAAAAAACAAACAAAACAAACAAAAAAACAAAAAACAAAAGACATTGAATAGCGAGGGCTCGAACGCTTGACCTCGACCGTCGTTCCACGGCTCTTACCACTGCGTCTTCTCAAACATGATCTACGAATTTTGTTACTTCGTGTCCTAAAATCGATTAACTATCATGCGTCTATACTAGATTCGCCACTGTGTATCAGAGACAGGCAGCTAGAGACCCAAAGTGTTTCCTATCCTCTACGTGTATATATATATATATATATTTATATATATGAAATTCAATTCGAGTGTGTGAGTTTGGATCTATGAAATACAGATACATCGAAATCTCGTCATGTATAGTGTGCGTATATTGTTCAATATGGACACACCGCAGATACGGTCGGACACGCAAGAGAAATGTCCCGAAAATTAAAAAATAAAAAAATTTGAACATACGTGTTGGACATGCTTGTTATAATGTTTATTTTTATTTTTAATTTTTTTAAAATATTATTTTTTAGAGAAATAAATAGTATTTAATACTAATAATACATACTAATAAATAATATAATATAGTTATATATTTAATTTTTTTGATGAAATTAGACTCTTGTTATTTAAATTATCTATCCCGAGACAAAAAGAAAAAAAATTATTCAGATAGATCTCTATACAGTTTGGCTGGACGCTGCAATATTTTTGTTTCTCTATAATATTAACCCACAGTCCCTCTTCAATTTTTGGAAATTGCTACGAGGGTACTTTGGGGAAACATTGTTCGAATATTGCGCCTCGATGTGCGTTACGTTCTTGACAACATTGTTCAAACATTTTTTATTTTTACTTCAGACTGATAAATTATAAATTTTGTCAAATCTATAAGTTTTTATTTAAAAAGTTTTTTTAAAAAATAATTATAAAATTTATTTTTTAAATTTAAACACGAAGATAATATATACTACGTAGCGTAACCGTTTCACTATAGACTTTTGTTGTGCCACTAAATGCTGATACGAGGGACGGGATATGTTACGTTCGTAACCATTTCGGAGCCATTACCATTTAATTGGATCATATATATATATATATATATAATTGGATCCACATCCAAACTCACACGCTCGAGTGGTATTTCATATATATATATAGAGAGAGAGAGAGAGAGAGAGAGAGAGAGAGAGAGTGAGTGGGGTTTCACTAGCTGCCGTCTTTGATACAATTAATTTTACGTAAGCTCTCTCATCTTCCTTCTTTTTTTTATTTAAATTTTTTCTCATCCTCATTTTGCTAGTCGGTAAGATTAAATAGTTCGAAAAAATGTCGGGTTCTGATTATACTATTGTGTGCTATTCCTGATCGCAATTCTTTATCTATTGCAGCAGCATCTTTTCTTCTTTTTTTTTGGGATTGATAGGGATTGATGCTTAGGATTGATAGGGATGATCACGTTTGGTATTACCTTGGTAAAATAATCATCCTCGAGATGGTACTTTTGCATAGCTAGAGTGATTGATTTCGATTATTAATATAGTATATGAGATCGTCGATTTCAATTAAAAAAATTTGTAAATTGCGTTTCAGCCCCCCTAAGTTTGGGGTCGCGCGTTTCAGCCCCCCGAAACGCCACGTGGCGGCACGCGCGCGCCGCCACGTCGGCGGGGAAACGCGTTTCGGGGGGCTGAAAAGTCAAAAATGGGAAACGGGGGGCTGAAACGCAATTTTCCCTTAAATTTTCTAAACGTGATTTGACTTCTTATAAATTAGTATTTATGTTCTTTCTGAGCAGAGCAAAGTTTTATGGACTGGGGTGAATTTTTTACTGGTTGTTGGGTCTTAAAAAGAACAGAATATTAATTGTTAATGAAATCAGATTGGCAGCCACAAGTTCCATGCATCAGCCACAAGTTCCATGCATAGACAAAGGTTTAGGGGTTTCACGCGTATTGCATTGCTCCCAATGTTTGTTAATACAAACATCGTACATTCCCGGTTGCGTTGTCTACTAAGGTTCCCCTTAAATTTTCAATTTCGCGTCGTAATTTTAAAATGTTATGAAAGACTGTACTAATCCAAGAATGCTCTTGGAATCGATTAATGAGCAGTTTAGTAGCAATCTTCTGAGGCTGTGGTTTGGAGAAAAGTTTGAAAAGTTAAAGATGATTGTGGTTTTACTTGTGTAAAATATGGCTCAAGTAGAGTTGATAGACTGAAAGGATCAGCGTAGCAAACGCGTACTTGCACAACAAATTTCACCTGTTTCAACAACCTTTACATCCAAATTTTTTTGCTGATAATAGCTCAAGATTGCTTGATAAATAAGATTCTTGCTAATCTGCTACTGAACTACAGGAATGTTGAAACTTGCACTAACAAACAACGAAACATTTGTCCTTTTATTTCTTTTCTAAGACCTGAACCTTGATGTTCTTCTCTGATCTTCTTTGTGCATTATGACATGTTGTGATGGAAACTGTGGATGTTGCAACTGTGAATGTCGGTTCTCTGAATCTACTTATGTGCATGCAGTGGGTGTCCATGTTATTAAGAGGATAGTAGAAACTTGTTGCACCGAGTACTTTCATCAGGATGCCCCAGTTTTCCTTTTTTTTTCTTTTTTTAAATTACATCTCATTTTTCCTTCTGTGTATGCTTATTTTAGTATGGTGGTTGGCCAATTTGTTCTACCTTTCCACTTTTTCTTAAGGGTTGGGGAGAGAGGATAGCTCCATTTCTATCCACCTATTTTCAGTTGACTAGACCGAGGGGAATTTGCAGGTCTTATCTTTTCATAATCTGGTTCTCAGTTGTTAATTATGTAAATACAATTTGCTAAAATCGGCGAAGCACAAAGATGAGCAAAGACTACGTCGTTCCTAAGTACTTCTTACTACCGGCTTTACATGGTTTGTCTTTCCTAAATACTTCTTACTACTAGCTTTACATGGTTTGTCTTTCCTAAATACTTCTTAGTACCGGCTTTACATGGCTTTTTTCTTTAGCACCACTTGCTTTGAAGCTCATTATTTCCTATATTGTTTTATATGGACTGGTGATTAGTCAATGTCGTTTGTTTAAGAAAGCAAATGGGTCACCTTTCTCCAACTCTAAGCTCCAGTGCCTGCTTAAATTGACACCCTAACCATTGTAATTAAGTAGATTTGAGGTATTTGAATTAAATGCATATTATAGATTTTGAGCAAGTGAGAGAGAGAGAGTCCTACGTTCCTTTGTTTATCTTTTTTGCTTACCATGGCTAATTTGGTGAGGAATAACTGTAGGTCCGGATTGCAAGGTTAGCAAGCAAAGCTGGCTGTAACAAAATGACGAGAACACCCTCGACTAAAGAGGTTGGTGGGGTGTTCCATCTTATGAAGTCAGGGTCTCATATTCGAATTCTATAAGTGCCACCAATAAAGGCATAGGGATTAATCTACTATGTATCCTGTGGAGCATAACATAGACCTTCACGCTACCCAGACCGAAAGGCTGGGTCTCCTCGTGTTAGTAGACATGGGTCGATGCCACCGTTGGATTTATCTATTATAACAGTCGCACAAATGGGCTGGTTATGGACGGATTCTCTTTTATAATCCCCCCCCCCCCCCCCCCCCCCCCAAAAAAAAAAAAGAAGCATGAATTTTGTTTAGTTGTGCCAATGATATATTCAGAACATGTACCCACATTTAATGGAGGGGTGGGATTCAAGGTTTGATTCCGGAGTTCTACTTGGTCTTTGTTATAAGTTGGTTGTCATATTGCGGTTGGTACAACCCCTTGCTGTTTTTAATTGAAATTAGCTCTTCAGCCATTGGAAGAACCATCTACATCATCTTAAGACGTGCCTGTATCAAAATAGAATATCTATCATATTTATACGTATCTTCTTCCAATTCCTTAAAACTATTCTACCAACTCATGCTTTCCTATTGGCACCATCATGTGACCAGATAATCATTCTAATTTTCTTTCTCTACAAATTTCTGATTCTTATTATCTGATTTACCTGTTTTGATAACTTCATTAAACAATATGTATGAGTTACCTATCCGGTCCTGCCACAGCATAATTTCTGGACTATAAGATGAGAGGACCAAGTCTTCCATAACTTTTATGCCTTTCTGAAAGGATATAATTTTGAAGCACATGCAGCCATATTGAAAGAGGACAGAGAGTTTCTGACCTTTTAATCCCTTCCTTTCGTAATCAGCAAGGAAGGAGCTGTTGTCAAGATGCCAACTAACAAATATCTTTCATGGATACCATAATATCTCATGTATCTGATTTCTCTTTCCTGTTGTAATTTGCTTTCTTTATCGGTGTGAGCTGCAGAAACTTATAATACTTAGCTGAAGAGAGCCCAGCAATTTTTCCAGTAAACTCGTCCTCCTTCCAATGAGGGACTTTGTGTCCTGCTTCGGTGAGCATGCCGTCAAGGTTGCAGATTACACCTGCTCTGGCAGTAGAATCAGCACAACCACGACCAGTAGCAACAACAGCCTCGTCGACGCGTCTGTCCAGACCGCTGTTACTAGTGTCTATATGAGTAAGCTGACCTCGGGGAAACAGATATTCATCAGAGCCACTTGGTTACAAAGCAATATCAACCCAGCTGTATCGATTACTGTGAATGATGAAACTCACCCGTTGAGGAAGAAGAGAGGCAGCAGATCGTTCGTCTCCGGCAACATGGTGGTCGGTATCCACTGGGATATCTCCGTAGCAAAATACGGTTCTGGGCCAGAACCTCTCGAGGATTTTTACGTTGTGGTCTTTGCTGAGGCCGAATTTGCTCTTCTTCTCGGTGATATGAGCAAAGAATACATCAAGAAGTTCGGATTTTCAGCTCCTATTGCAGCATCCTCTATGGTTCGTCGAACCGAGCAAGTCGTCGGTCAGAGCCTTTTCAACAGCAAAACTCAGTTTCGCAATGGCGGAATGGATCATGAAATATTGGTAAGATGCAAGGAGGACGGAGTTGGAGAGGGATGCGAGGCTCCAGAGCTTCTGGTTCTAATTGATAGGAAGAGAGTGGTTCATGTGAGGGAGGTGAAGTTGAACTTCAGGGGGAATCGGACGGTTTTTGTAGAGGGTCTGCCTATGGACATAATGTGGGATCTCCACGACTGGTTTTTCTGCGTGCCCTCGGGCTCGGCTACGTTTATGTTCAGGCTCAGGAGCTCCCTTGAGAGCGAGCTATGGCTGGAGGAGGAGCTGGTTGATAGGGAGTGGGGGAGTTCTGGTTTCTGCCTACTTATTCAAGCATTCAAGAGGTTAACAAGGTGATATCTTAATTGTGATCGTTCTAATCGCACTTCCTGGCATCGTCTCAGTGCGCATTTCCGTTTTGGTTGAGAAGGATTGTTGTTAATCCATTCGATGCCTGCTAAAAAGACACGGCCGGAAAGGGTGTTCGATAGTTTTGGTTACACGACCGTGTTTTTCCATGACTTATTTAGCTAATTTTCTGAGTTGTTTCTTAGGTTCTTGTTATTAGGCTGCTTTTACATAAGATTTGGGTATTTTGATGTAGAGATCTGCATGCACGCCGTTGAAAAACAGTACATGCTTTGGGGGATGCATTTAGAAAATTACTTAAACATATGTTTTATAATGAGTAGAAATTCAGTTGAGAATTACCTCGATCGATATATTTGCAAAAGCTTGATTTTGTGCTCGTTCGTGCTCGCTTCTGTCGGCAGTTTCCGGCGATCATATGAACTCTTCAGTGACAAGACAACTATCGTAACCGTCTTTTTGTTATATCCTTCATTTAGTTTTTTCGAGACAGCGGTAAGTAACCAATGCTATTGAGGTTTAAGCAGACAGATTAATCGCTCATGTCAAGCTTTGGTAAGTCGACAGGGTCTGACATAGCTGATAAAGCGTAGGAATCATCTGAGTTTATGATATGGAAAATACATTGAAAATACATGAGTGCCGGCGACCAAAAATAAAAAATAAAAAAAATAAAAGAAAAGGAAAAAATGGTAATTAGAGTTTGCATGGACCACTTGAGGGGGGAAGGGGTTATGAGAATGGCGGCAGTGGAGGGGGACAAAAATTTTGAAATTTTTTTTAGTAAAATATATATTATGCCGATATATTTTACTAATATATCGGCATAATATTAGTAAAATTAGTAAAATTTTGACAAACTAATTATCAGATATAATTTTGATAATTGATCAGAAATAAGTCTCATTTTAATTTATAATATTTGCTAGTAGTTTTACATCATTTTGCGACGAAATTAATATCGCAGGGTGTGGTAAGTGTAAACCGTAATTTCAGTGGAATGTAACATAACTATCTATATTATTTATAAATTATAAATTAATTAACATCCCAAAAGAAATTAAGACAATAAATAAAAATAATAAATAATAAAACCGTGGGCGCGCAGCGGTAATCGCGATAAAAAATTGTGGGCTTCCCCTTTTTGTAGCAGCCCGATATTTACGGCCATCCGCTGCATCTTATCTCAAGAACAAGAACAAGAATCCATCCCTCGCTCGCTCGCTCTCAGTGTCGCGGAATCCCAATCTCTTCTTCCCGAGCAACCAAGCAAGAAATCGATCATGTCGGCATACTGCGGCAAGTACCACGGTATGATATCTTAGTTAATTTTTAGTTCTTGTTCCCTTCCATTCCGTATGTAGTTAGATCTATCTTTTATATGCTTTGCGAGATTGATCTGTGTAAATTCTAGCGTTTTCCGAATTCATCTCGGGGGTACATATTACGCTGTCAACTTTGATCTATCTGTTTTGATCGTGTACGTGTTAGATCTGCCTGATGATCTGGTACGGGAGTGTTCATCTAGATCTGCAACTCTATTATTTCCGTATTTCCGTTATAGGGTCCCGATTTAGTTTAGATCACAGTCATAATATATGCTCGCTTCTATTTCTTTCATTTTGAAATATTGTGAACATTACTGATTGCACATCCTGCAAACTGACGTCTTTTTTTTTCAAACTGGCTTTCTGTTCTTCCCCTTCTGTATGATGGTTGTATTGAGTCTGAGAATTTATGTAGCTCTTGGAGTTGAGTTAGTCTCGGATGGGATATTATTTTTTTCTTTTGCTGGTTTCGGTAGCTTTGGTTTCATGTGAAGACTGTTTTGGTAGCGACGTTTACTACTTGCAATCGGCGTTGTATTGTTGCTTCGTATGTTGATGATGCATCTGTTAAGTAATCCATACCATGTTTCATTATATTTTGTTCTGCTGCTTTCATCTTAGAATACTACTTTGCAATACATTTTATTTAGTACAAATTTTTTACTATTTGTGCTTTAATATAGTGTCTGATCATTGCCGTGTTCTTCCTGCCTGCAGATGAGCTTATTGCCAACGCTGCTTACATTGGAACCCCTGGCAAGGGTATCCTCGCAGCTGACGAGTCCACTGGAACCATTGGCAAGCGCCTTTCCAGTATTAATGTAGAGAATGTTGAGTCCAACCGCCGCGCTCTCCGCGAGCTCCTTTTCACCACTCCTGGTGCTCTCCAGTATCTCAGCGGAGTTATCCTCTTTGAGGAGACTCTTTACCAAAAGACTGCAGCTGGGAAGCCGTTTGTCGAGGTGCTGAAGGAAGGTGGAGTTCTTCCTGGCATCAAGGTTGACAAGGGCACTGTTGAGCTTGCAGGCACCAACGGTGAGACAACTACCCAGGGCTTCGATGATCTTGGAAAGCGTTGTGCCAAATATTACGATGCCGGTGCCCGTTTTGCCAAGTGGAGGGCCGTCCTTAAGATCGGACCAAATGAGCCATCCCAGTTGGCGATTGATGAAAATGCCAGGGGCCTTGCACGGTATGCTATCATCTGCCAGGAGAATGGTCTTGTCCCGATTGTAGAGCCGGAGATTCTCGTTGATGGACCCCACGATATCAAGAAGTGTGCTGATGTGACTGAGAGGGTCCTTGCAGCTTGTTACAAAGCTCTCAACGACCACCATGTCCTCTTGGAGGGAACTCTTCTCAAGCCCAACATGGTTACTCCTGGTTCTGAGTCGGCTAAAGTTAAACCAGAGGTTATTGCTGAGTACACCGTGCGGGCGCTCCAAAGGACCGTCCCTTCGGCTGTGCCAGCTATTGTTTTCCTTTCTGGAGGACAGAGTGAGGAGGAGGCAACAAGGAACCTTAATGCGATGAACCAGCTCAAGGGGAAGAAGCCATGGTCCCTTTCCTTCTCGTTCGGACGTGCTTTGCAGCAGACCACGCTTAAGGCGTGGTCAGGGAAGGAGGAAAACATTGAGAAGGCGCAGGCTGCTTTCCTTGTGAGGTGCAAGGCGAACTCTGAGGCAACTCTAGGCACTTACAAGGGTGACGCTGCTGCTGTTGGATCATCTGAGAGCCTCCATGTCAAGGACTACAAGTATTGATTGGCTTTCATATCTTCCTTCTAAAGAAGTGACGTGATCTCTGCTCCGGAATTTGTTTGCCTATTTTCCTGTTTTGTGTGTGCGCGTGCTCTCCTTTAGGTTTGTTTTAATTCCGACAACGTTGCAGTTAATTTGAACTTGGTACCGGGTATATGTACCACTGTTTGGTCCATGACGTTGTGGTAATATAGTTTTTGCTTATTTTGAGAACATTCTATGCCCCTTTGTTAAATTATCAGTAACTTATGAGCTTAGTCACTATTTTAATAATTTTGCAACTTGTTCGGCATGGGGGGCATGTCCAGTGCTTCTTGTGAGCAGGTTCTTTCATTCATGGGGCGTGTTTAGTGCTTCTTGCGAGCAGGTTCCTTCATTCAATTTCTTGCAGCACCCTATCAAATACGACTTGTAGAGTTATTTTTTTTTTCTTTTTACCCTATCATATTGGCTGAGTATATGCACACTTGTATGTATTAGAGTTGCTAAGACAACTTGCTACACTCACGGTGTCAGTGTTAGCACTCTCCGATCATGATATATCCGTGTCTGTAGGGCTATAGCTCCTATGAAATGTATAGCTACCTGCTTGCAATGTTCTTCATACAAAGCTATCTTGCACCCTCTGTAAATTCAGCAAAATCATACTAAATCACATTTCCTTTTGTATCCGGCAAGCCAACAAGTATGTTCTCTCAAGTCTAGTATTATTGTGCTGTATCAATTCTCATCAAAGATATTTGCAAGCAATCACACGACACGGATATTTTACGTGAAAAACACCAACAGCGTCCGGGGGAAATCCTCCTGGAAGCTCTAGTGTTCTCAAGAAGAAAGCTCAAAGTGTGAAAACGGTCTCTACCTTGGCTATTAATACGTAAGGTTAGTCGGCTAGTGCAAGTCAGCTAATGCAGCATCTCTCTCTGTCTCTCTCTCTCGTGGGATCTCGGGAGATAATCGTTTTGATTGCTTCTTGCCCTGCTTGGCGAGCAGCTTCAGCTTGCCTTGGATAGCCTCGATTCAGTCGAGCGCGGTTGGATTTCTCTGTTCTGGGGTGCAAGTCATTATTGCCATGACATTTGACCTCAACACCTTGCGTAAACACCTTGCCTTAGCTCTGTCGGTCTCGACCCGTTCTCGTATGACATGCAACCTGTTACTGGAACGTGGCAGATCTGAACTAGCAGTATATCATTAATAATAAATGAAAATAAAGGAATACGATACATAGGACCGTAGGTGGATGGAACTGCAAATCCAAAACCGTTTACAGTGTAGGTTGGGCAGTAAATTGATTGTAATCAGTAACTGCTACTTAGCCTTCACTGCCCGATACTTAGCTAGCAATCACTACCAAATTCATAGATTAATGAAATATATGCTACGAAGATGAATCATTGGTTGCATTTTGAGTAGCGCCTATCGTTCTTTCGACCACTTCATTCTGAAGAGATGCAGCGCTTGGAGGTCTGCTCGCAACTCCAGATTGAGTCTCAGCCTGTTGGCTCCCGACTGCTCTACCGTTTATAGCGTCTTTAGGGAGAGCAACACCAGACTGCTTCACAGCAATGTTGCCGCTAACATTACCAGAACTTTTACTTGCCAACTGATCTCGGGCCACCATTTCGTCAAATTCTATCATCTCATCAACTTTAGTATTTGAAATTTCATTCCTGGACTCCTTGAATGTCGGTGCGGTTGCTTGGATATCGGTTGTGCACCTTCCCGGACTTTCTTGCACCTGATGGCTTCCGAGCTTAGCTCCAACACATGTTCCAATGGGCCTAATTTGACGGGATTGTAGTTGTCCGCCTGCCGAGCTAGTGGGAGGCAACATCGTTGATGCAACTGTCGGTTTGGAAAGAGCACTCGCACCGTGCCTGATGTGAACTGCAGTCCTAGACTGGGCAGCTTTAAATAGAGAGGCTGCTGTAGAAGGTGAGGCGACGCGTCCGCCTGCGGCAAAGGCAGCTGCCTGTATCGAAGAGTTCGGCGATACTGAAGGCTTTGCAGAATTTGAGAGTTTTTTCACAGTTATTCGTGATTTGTTTGAAGAAACAGGGACTCCTTTCTGATTTGTTGCTTGGCCGGAAGCTTGTAGAGGTACTAAAGAAGCAACAGAAGTTAACGTTCTGGATGCCGCAGGTGTCGCGAGAGCCGCAGATGAAGTTCCCGCCGGAGCAACAGATGAAGTTCCCACTGTAACAGCAGAGGGAGTCAACGGAGCAGCAGAGCTTCCCGATGGGGCAGCAGAGGTTCCCAATGGAGCAGAGGAAGTTCCCGCGGGAGCTGCAGAGGGAGTCACCGGGACAGCAAATGAAGTGCTCGCTGGAGCAGTGGATGGAGTGCTTGGTTGTCCTATACACAATCCGGTCATTTGTAATTTTCATCAGTCTTGTATTTCATAATAAGGTAGTAAAGAAATAGAAATAGAAGAACACACCACCAGCCTCAAGTAATTAATATAATAATTACGATAGAGCATACTGATGTAGAGTCCTTCCCAAATAATTAATATAATAATTACAGTAAGATTATTACCAATCTGAATAACAAACTAAAAATATTAAATAAGCACTCCAGCCTCGATTGCAATCATGATTCTCTACGAATCTCGACAATCAAGCTAAAACCAACACCCGCAGTGATTGGATTTTTTTTTTTTTTTAATCTCGACAATAAAAGATATTTCCATAAAATACTTCTTGCAAGGATTGATGTATCCAACAAAGAATTAAATTGAAATCATTTGTTGTGTATACTTATTTGCAGCAAGAAAAAAAAATAGAACCTGAGCATGTTGCGGTGAAACTTCCTAGATTGGGCATATTTAGAGCCATGGATACTGCCTTACGAGTCGCCACCAGATCTTGCTCAGTCCGAGTGGAAGAGGCATTAACGTTGCCGCCACCAACACATGAAATGCCTAAGCGCTTCCTGATGGTCGACCATCTCTAAGAAAAGGTAAAGCGCATATGGTTACAAAACAAAGATTTCTGCATACATCTAGAAAAGCATGACTTCCAGTTACACTTTTACCTTTTGAATTTCTATAACATATGCACAATCTATTGGCGTATTTTATGAACAGAATGTATATACCATTTTTATAAGAAAGGATAGACAAATTAGAAGGAGAAGAATAATTGCATATCTAAAAAAGAATTCATACGAAAGAATACCACATTTATGTATGGTGACTAACACATTATTAAAGAACGCTCCACATTTTCTTTATGTATAGGACCGGAAAGTCTAGAACTGTTCGACAATTCACCAGAAACCCTTAAGCCATCAAATTTTTTAAATAACAATTTTCAAATATAATTAGCAAATCTCCCGTAAGACATTAACGAGAAGAGGAAAGCTAAAGACAGTAATACCTAAAAGTATGGAGTTGTACATATGGGAAATAATGAGGAACTCTCATTCTAAATAGGATTGTATGTTGAAAACTCTACATGGATGGATAATATTAGGCACTTCAGAAAGAAAGGATGCAATCACAAAAAGAGAAACTAACATACTCCATCCAATGGAATAAGAAACAGACAGGCAAAACCCTTTCTTGGTTTTAAGATAAACTGTTCCTAAATGTTTGCATGGCTCCCTTCAAAAGTAGGTTGATAAATGCTTATATTATAGGTTGAGTAGATGGCAACACTTCCACTCCGAGAGTTAAAAAGTAGCGGCTTCAAATATCTCATGATGAATGAGATTGTTGAACTTTAGAACCAGTATAATCTCTATAAATCAAAAGCTTATTGTCGACAAGATATGATACGATATAATAAGGAGAACCTGGGATAACTGTGAAGCAGTTCGGTCGTGCTTGAATTCAGCTTTCGAAATGTTGGCCCAGTTTCCTTCACCGTGTTTTTGTACAGCAGCAATTAATTCTTCGTCCTCCTGTTTTGTCCACACTTTCCTCTTTTTCTTTGGAGGCTGTACCGAAGAAGCAGATGCATTGCCATCCAGAACAACTGATGGTAGCGGCTGTTTCTGTGTAGACGCAGGAACAGTCACATTAGCTCCACCGTTAGGATGAGCGACCTGCTGCTCATCAGACGGAGATGCTGATGTATGACTGTTCGGAACATTTACGACAGGAGTGTCTGCAGCGGAGCGATTTGGTAGACCACAATCATTAGGCAAACCTGAGGAAGATAGAACCTGAAGATACCACCAATTGTGACAGAACTATTATTAGCACCATTAGCAAAGGTGGGTAAAGGTGAGCCCAGTGCGCGATGCGCTCCCGAACTCGGGCTCTAGGGGATTTACATGTACGCGCCTATATTCACTAACTCGCAGAGGATGTTCCCCTCATGGCTTTACCAGGATTCAAACCCACAGCAGTGCGCCAGAAGGAGATACAAGCAACTGTAAATGTTACATGCTCAAGTATTTCACGAAACCTGTAAACTTGTTCTAATAAAACAAGTCCGATAATAGAATTGGGGAAACCTGTTTACATATTAGAACTTCAGAAACTAGGTCAAACAAGTTGACAGCTTACCAACTTATGGAAAAAGAAGAAAGCTTATGACCTGTGTAGCAACTGAAACAATAAAACCAAAGTCTTCCGTAACTTCGGTTTAGTTTGTAATCCTATCGGCCAAAACTGGTTTTTTTATAATCAAAGAGGAGTTTGGATAGCGAGCGCATAAAAGTCTTAAAGTTGTACATTATAGCGCTAGATCATAGCTTTTACCTTAACAGCTGCTACAGCTTCCGCAGAGACTTCAGCACTAACAGAAGGAACAACCTCTAACTCACACTCTAAATCACTGTCATCATCCTGCAAGAATAGCTCAAAATTTCTTATTCAAAATTCACGTTGTATGTCTTGCAAGGAGTTGCAAAATCTTTCACATAAGTAGGATAGTTACTAAATCTATTAGAAAAAGGTTGAGGCATGCATACTGCTGGAACTTGAAGCTGAAGGTGTCATAATCCATATTCATGTTGATTAAAATATCATTTAAACTCCTAAAGTTTCACTTACAGAGCACACAAAGACTTAATCACTTCAATAAACGCAAAACTCAACCAAGAAAAAAAAAACCCCAGTAAAATAGTAATGTATGTTCTAGAGGTTTCAATAAGTATTTGAGATTTCGTTTTTCCAAAAAAGAACCCAGACTATCTCAATAAGCAAGATGACCATTGAAATATACATGATTGCTATTGAAATGCCACTTAGATCTACGTTTATAGCAGTAATATAACATTCCCTAGCTACTTCTACAAGCATACACAAGGAAAGTATCTATGCCCTTATAATATTGATTTTAAGTCCAGGAGAAAAGGTAAAATCATCACTTAAAATTATACATTTTTTCTTTAACATATCTCTTTCTTTAAAAAGAAACAGCCGAACTTGAATATGTTGCAGATAATACATTCAAATATAAAATGACATCTCAGCAATTTTTTAAGCGATAATTAGCAATTTATAATCCATAGATAATCAGCATTTTCTTTTAACAATATTGAGAAATGAGATACTTTATTATGGCTGCCATACGATAACAGAAATCGAAAGTTGTTGATTATATGCCTTACCAAATGCGGCTTATTATAAGAGCATATCAAGCATTATGAAATAAGTAAACCTGCATTATTAGTTTATATTCCGTGTTGCTCATCTAAGACACATACCTCAGCATTCATCAATATCAGAATCGTACAACAAGCAGTTCATTTTTTAGAAAGCACTTTACTACAAAGTACTATTTTTTCATGATTCCGAGCCCATAACCTTCGAAACAAAGAGCTAAGGTTGCTCAGATGATAAAGCAATTGACTGCAATTATGAAAACGAGCTTCTACAAACCATCTTTTCTGATGATAAAGCAATTGAATGCACATATGAAAAACGATCATCGACCAACATGTTTTTTTGGTTATGAGTCCTATTATGAAAGAGAGAATCAAAGGTCCGCCGAAGATGACAGTATAGCAAATATGCATCCCTCTAAGTCCAAAGGCAGGGTACTTATGTAAATTCTGTTATTATACAAGGACGAGGCCGCAAGCAAACCATATGCTTATGCTAAACTTTGAAACTTGGACAGACGTGTACAGAGATATGATTAAAACTTTCGGAAGTTCGCTTTTAAAGGTCAGGTGATTCAATGCAATCCCAAATCTTCGGTAAGAATGCGACAATTCGTTCAGCAATACTAACATCCCAGAAGGAGAGGATTTAAGTAACTAATGACCTTGAAAACACACCAAAATCAAACAAGGGATTGACCAAAGAATTTATTTCTACTTCTCACCAAATGTTGAGCCACAGCTTCCAATTTGTGTTTATAAGCTAAATGCCTCCATACCATCTGATATTCTCTTGCATCAGTTATTCCTGTGATGGATCTCTTAACGAGTGCAGTCCAGTCTATTTTTGGACCACAATAACGAAGAACCTCTTGAAGAAGATCAAGGATTGTTGTAGGGGAATACCTGTAACAGATCAAACAGATAACTCAATGAACAAACTAATATGCTAAACAATATGCAATAGACAAACTTCTGTCCAACTTTAAGATCCCAGAGACAAAACAGTTATTACCTGTACAATCTTATACTAAATTGTAGCAAAAAAGAAAACTACTAATTTACGTCCTTTAGGCTTTCTGAGTTAAAAAAGAAATGCCAACCCAGTGGCGCGAAGCCACTCCTGACCACTAGGGGGGTGCCGATATACGCACCATGCTAGGGTGTGTTCCAATCTAGGGCACATGGAGCCACTCCTGGGATTCGAAACCCTGTCGGGGCACCAAGTGAGGAGAACTCCAACCGGTGCGCCACCAGGGCGCCCCCTTAGGATTCCTAAGTTGATACACCAAAACGAAGGATCCTTTATATAAATCTGGAGTAGAATAATAACCAATAATAATAGCACGCATATCATATGTGGATGATATGCAAATATCTACTCTTCAAGCACCATCCTTTTTAAGTTAGCATGAATAAACAAGATCCTAAGTTCGATAAGTATGGCAATGCCAGTCCATAAAAATAACAAAAATCCATTGACGATTTCCTGAAAATATGACAAGAAGAATCTAAGAAATCACATATGTTTCTTTTGTAAATCCAACTGCTAGTTTATAATTGCCATGATAAAACAGCTTAAACAATATCAAGTGTCGAACTTGCTTTTTTTATAACCTAAGAATGATGATTAGATCTTCTATCAAGAAGCTACGCGTTACCAGGAGATGTGCACCAAAGTCCCTATGAAGGTTGAGCATGGTTTTCACTTTCTAATTAGAAGCCAAAAAGGAAAATTTCTGTAAGTTACATACTGCAAGCCAGCCAAATTAGCATTCTCATCTAACAACAAACTAACATTACGATAACTAGCCCATTAGACATTAAAAGGAAAAGAAAAAAAGAAAAAAAAAAAAAACACAGTTTTCCCTAAAAACTAAACTTACCAACCAACTCAAACAGGTAACTTGAACAACAAATTAAGACATCAAAATCATACTAGAAGTTGAAAACTTTAAAAAAATTAACTTTAAATGGAAAACGGATAAGAAAGGTTTAAGCAATGAGAGATCACCTAGAATTTCATATTAACGCGTGAAAATCGACAAAAAAAAAAAAACCCAGAATCAATCAATCAATCACATTATCGACAAAGTTTATCTACATCACATAATTACGAGTAAAAAACCCAAATAAAAAAGGAAAACCTCTTAAATAAATGAGAAACAAAGGGGGGGAAGAGATGATAAACCTCTGGATGACATTAACGTAATCGTCTTCCTTGATTTCAATCTTCTTCCTCGCCATCGTAATCTTATTTCGGGATTCACGAGCGCTCAACTCTGCAATCGTGATTGAAATTGTGAAATAGTAAATAAATAAACGAGCGAAAAACCCAAAAATAATTAATAACAACGAAAGGAGAGGGTTTTGCTTTTTATGCAGTGAGATGAGTCAAAGCCTACAAGTAGATAGATAGAGGGGTATAAATGCAAAGTTGACCCTCGTTACATTTGCAAAAAGGCCACTGCGATTCAGCTTTTTTAGAAAAACTTACCCCAAATTAGGATTCGAATCCAGGTCCGGATACAGATTGGATTCGGATGGGATCTATCTAACCGGTTCAATCAATCAAATCGGCTTCCGACTCGGCAGAGCTCCCAAAATTTGGCCTGTATTTTTCACAAGTTTACATCTACATATTTTTCGAATTTTACATCTGTAAGTGAGGCGAAATCATTTCCTCCACATGATGGAACTCAAGGAAGTAGGAAGCAGCAACGAACAAGGCTTCGAATTTGTGTTGATTTACTCAATCGACATGTCGGCGAACCATATTTGGTCGCTGGTTAGAGCAACACCATATTCGGCGAACCATCATAATTAGCTTGTTCTTTTCTTCTATCTCGGATCAGCCAAGACCGATGCGAGATTTTTCTAACGCAAACAATATCTTTTACTTAAAAATGGATCCCGAATTCGCAAGATATAGATACAAACACATGGTCTTCAAACAAAGCCTCAATGTCTCAGTTACAGATTGAGATAGTTTTTTAATAAAAAAGTAAAGTACAGATAACGGCGTCAGAATAACGTCCATCTACCAGATGCCTGATAGACGCTAACGATCTAGTAAAAAATAAAGATCAGTGCTGAACATCGCAGGACGTCTGTGAAGTTGCTAATCTTGTTCGATCTTGAAATTCTGTAGTTTGGACTCCAGGTCCTCCTCAGCAGATTTACCCTCCTCTTTAACAGCAGAATCATCGACTTCATCATCGTCGTCGGAGGATTTGTCCTCCTCCTTAGCAGCAGAATCATCAACTTCATCATCTTCTTCTTCCTCTTCACCTTCAGGATCGTTTTCATCCAACGTTCCGAGCACATCCAGGGATTTTCCACCGTTCTTCAGTATGTCCTTCACTTCATCTATACCTTCATCAGAAATAGCATTGCCGTCGATATTTAGCAGCTCAAACTCTGGCTTAGAAACGACCGCATTAGCCAGGCACCTCGCACCGACTCTCCTGATCATGGTCGTGCTCATATCGAGCTCCTTGAGCTTCACATGGCCCTTCTCCAATGTTTTCCCAATAATAACAGCACCCGCATCCTTCAGTTCGTTCTCAGCCAGACTCACCTTCTTGAGCAACTGTTTTGAAGCTAGACAAGAAGCCAACGTATTCGCAGCTTCAGTTGTGATTTCATTTCCAGCCATTTCAAGGACTTCGAGCGAAGGTGCAGAATCTTTCAAAGCATCGATAATCGATAGAGCTCCCTCGTCTTCTAAATTTAAGTAGCTCAAGTACAGTTCAGAAATACCATCGAGCTGTTCGAGAGTTTTAGCAAGAGCTTTTCCAGCATCCGGGCCAAACATATTATCCCTTATGTCAAGTTTCTTTAATTTAGGGCAGTATCGTAAAGCTTCGGCCAATGCAATACCTCCCTCCGAGCCCACACGTGTTGAAGAACAACGAAAATCTTCCAGCGCCGGAGAACGCTTCAACATCTCAGAGATTGCAAGTGCACCCTCATCACCCGTCATATTGTTATGAAAATGGAGTATCTTGAGCTTGTCGGTCGATGGAATGAGCTCACAGACAGCCTTAGCCGCTTCCTCTGATATTCCATCGTTCATCAAAATCAGTTCCTCTAAGCTGTTTTGGGATGCAAGGAGAGCTCCAAAAGCCCTTACCCCCTTCTCTCCCAACGCATTGTTAGAGAGGTTCAAAGATCTTAAAACACAGCCTTCCAAGGCTTTAGAAAATATCCTGATGACATCAAGAGCTTCTTCCTCAGGCCTTCCTGCAATGAAATCTGATAGGTCCACATCCGTCAACTGCCCTTTAAGGGATACAAGGATAGGTTCTGCTACACGGGCTGCGTCAACGCCGAAGCTTCTGTTGCTGAAACATATCTTCTTGTAGGAGTTTCCATCCTTCGTCAGAGGCTTCAAAAGCTCAGAAGCCTCCTCAGCTTCGATAAAAGCCCGACGGCCGCCAGAGATGTCAAAAACAGTTTCAGTCGGCAGCTGCTCCTTATTTTCTGCGGAAAGTTCATCTGCCACTTTGGTTTGAGGGCCACGCTTAAGAACTTCGAGCATCAGTTTGCTTGTTTCCTTGGCATAGAGCTGCACTGCAGAACTACCATCACCATCTGGCTCTTTCTGAAAATGATCATTCGCAGAATTGAAGCATTTCTCCTCTATTTCCTTAGCAGCTTCCTCAGCTTCCGCCTTGCTGAGCACACCATACTTCCTTGAAAATATAGTTTCGGAAGAGAGGTTTTTGACCATCCGCTCCACAAGCATCAACCTCGTACTCTGGCTGGGTGGCCATAGTTTGATGGTGAATGGCCTGCTCTGGAATGTCTCCGCAGATGCCATATGAACTATCAGACTACACTGTTGATTAGTCACAAAAGAAAGAGTGTTATATTTAGAAGGAATATTATAGAAAGTAACCAATATGTTAGAACATTATAATGATTAGATCGCATGTAAGTATGGTTCTTTTTTTTAATATAGTAACGAATTAAATACGGGCAACCGAATTCCTGGACAAGTGCTAACCGAAAATTTCCAATAGTTCCCAACTTTGTGGCCGCATATAAAGAAGTTACTGTTCAAGAGATTCTCAAAGCAAATATCAAGCAGAAAACATGAGAGATTAACCAGAAAACATGGTTGATCCTTTTCAAAAACATCTTTTTGTTAGACATAGAAACAAGTTGAAGTTGAGGATTGACAGCTATGATCTTGAGGCGTACTCAATGTATCGCATAGAATAAGACTGTATGTTCAAAAGATAATAACATGTATTGCATGCAAACTATACTCGCATAAGAATTATCAGTAAAACTAAAATATAATAGTATCTAAGAAAAAACGCTAGCTGTTCTAAAGTTCTAATAATAGGATAGAGCTGAAGTAGAAGTTAATCATTCCACACACGAAAGTAAATGAGTAGAAAAAGTAAAATCCTAAAGAGCCCACCATCGAAATAAAACATAAATGTACAACATTAGAATGGAATAGCAATCCTCAGGAGGTCACAGATTTCTAAGAATGAAACCTCGATGAAATGATTTAAAAAGCGCATTTAGAAAGAGGATCTTACACTGAAGCAAACAGAGGAACCTGCTGAACCATTAAGATTATGAAAATTTCGGTTTCGCAAGCTCCACACTAATGTTCGCCTTCCATTTAAATTCTTATTGAATATAATGAATACTATCATTTGGCAAAAAAAAAATAATAGTAATAAGATTACTTCAAATGTATGGAAATGCTGTTGCTATTGAAGATGATCTCATTTTCTGTTTTCAACTAAAGGGCCAAGGCCAATGTTTCACGGTAGACGCTTATAGGTTAATCTGAAGAGAAGACATTGTCAAGTTGACCAGGGTGATGGAGCTAGGAGGAGCTTTGCAGTGCACATAAGGCGACATGACAGAGCAGTAGAGAAACCAGAGCATAGGTTTACCTAACCAATTAGGCGCAAAGGTTGATTGCATCAGTATAGATATGGCTAAGTGAATGAAGCCATGTTCAAGACCAGACTCTACTTTCTAGAAATGTAATTAATATGGATATTTAAGGATCTTTTTATTCTAGCACGCATCAAAATCTACGCTCTATGAATAACAATTTTCAATCTATAACCTTTCAGGCGTTGTTGTCAACCAACAAATCAATTCTGCAATTTATTCAAAGCTCGTACTTATGCTAGGACATCTAAAGTCTGAAGAGTCCATTTTCAACACTAACACGTTCATAAACCCATTTACAGCAGCCTCCAGTTTTGTGGTTTAGCAGCAAGAGCTCTCAACTCAGGACGACAGATCCTGATTCAAACTCCATGTACGAACCATCAGGGATGCAACAATATAGTGGCGTTGTTTGGAGTAAGTACTAAGCCACCACACATTATGTGTACTAAGCGCTGTGTTTAGTTTGGCGCGGCTACCACGATTTTCCTAGTTATCTCCAAAAAAAAAAGATCTGATTGCAACAGAGATGAGAACACAATCCACATAAGTTACATACTGCAATCCAGCCAAATTAGCATCCTCATCTAACAACAAACTAACATTATGGTAACTAGCCCATTAGACATTTAAAGGAACAAAAAAAAAAACAGTTTTTCCCATAAAATATACTTACCAACTACCGAAACAAGTAACTTGAACAACAAATTAAGACATAAAAATGGTATAAGAAGTTGAAAACTTTCGAAAAATTAACTTTAAATAAAAAAGGGATAATAAGGGTTTAAACAATGAGAGATCACCTAGAATTGCATATTAACTCGTGAAAATCGACAAAAACCCCATGATCAATCAATCAATCACATTATCGACAAAGTTTATCTACGTCACATAAGTACGAGTAAAAATCCCAAATAAAAAAGGAAAACCTCTTCAGTAAATGAGACACAAAGAGGGGGGGAGGGGAAGAGATGATAAACCTCTGGACGACGTTATCGTAATCGTCTTCCTTGATTTCAATCTTCTTCCTCGCCAATCGTAATCTTAGTTTGGGATTCACGATCGCTCAACTCAGTCGGCCATTCGGAGCGGCGCAGTCGCCAGGAAGAGTGACTGTGTGGAGGCGCTACTGAGAAAGGAGGAGACAAACCTAGAAGTTAGAACATTTCTTTCAAAATTAAAAAATTAAAAATAAAAGGATAATGATATATCAGCCCCCATTTCAGATTTTTATTTCAAATCAGCCTCCAATTTTTAAAAACGCCCATTCAGTCTCTCGATTACTGTTTGGACTTTTTTTGAACGAAAATATTCTTTACTGTTCGGATGCCTAAAACACTTATCTAAAAATATTTTTTGAAAAAAAAATAATATAAAAATTGTAGATCTCGACGAAATCTGTAATTTTTATATTGAACATTATTTTTAAAAATTACTTCTAGATAGATGTTTTCGGCATACGAACTGTTTAACGGATTACGGGTCGATCTGTTAATAGTTCGGATCCCAAAATTATCTGTTCGAAAGTATTTTTTAAAAAAAAATTTAACATAAAAATTGTAAATTTTATCGAAATTTACAACTTTGATACTAAATTTTTTTTCAGAAAATGCTTCTAGATAGGTGCTTTTAGCATCCAAACTGTTAACGGGTACAGAAATATTTCGTTCGAAAAAAGCCCAAATAATATTCAATGGCTGAAACGAGCGTTTATTGAAACAGGGGGCTGATTTGTGCATTTGTTAACAACGAGGGGCTGATATGTTATTAGCTCAAAATAAAAGGAGAATTTGCAGATGGGCTGTGGCCCATATATGTGGAGATTTTATTTATAAAATCACTTTTAAAAGTTTTTACTTCTAAAATTAAAAAATTCTCTACTTTCTTACTTTCTAATTTTTCTAAAAAATACGCTTCTCAAGCTAAAACTAGATCCTGAATGACCTGATCAAACAAAGAAGGCCGTCAGATAAAAATAAATAAACAAATCGTCACTCTTAATAGACAAATAAGAATATCCGATTGAAATAGATAAAAAAAATTAAATCTAATAATCAAAATCAAATAAAATAAATTTAAATAAACAAAAAAAAATTAAAAAATTAAAAACCAACAAAAACTTAAAATCCTTATCTTTTAACTCCAGTATTTTAATTGACTGTAGTTTATTATTTTTTCTATTTTTGAAATGGTGAACTAAAGTAAAGTATAGTATATTTATTTTTTTTTAATACAAATATACCGAATAATTTATAGTAATTGACAGGATAACATATAAATAATAGTTTATTATCCTATGTACCTCTATTTCATATTTACTATATTTAATCCTAATAGAAAAAACTAAAATGTAGCATACTTTTTCATTTATGATTTTTTTCTGCAGTAGCTGCAAGAATAACCTGTAAATAATATTTATTATATTTTTGTGTATTTATTTTTATATCATTTATGATATTTTTTGTGTATTAATTTTTCCTTTTAATCCTTTCAAAAATAAAAAAAAGGTTCAACAAGCGTGTGGAATGTTACATCATAATTGTCGGCAATACATGTAAATGATAAACTAAAAATAGCATTCAGCATGATTTTCTATATTTCTAATAAAAAATTTGAATACAAAAATTTTATACCACCTTTTCATTTATCATATAGCTTAATATATTATAAACAGTATAAAAGAGATCTCTTTTATACATCACACTAGTATTTACGTGTCTTTCTAACAACAACATTAGACGATCCAAGACGACTGTTGATATTTTTTTCCTCAAAAAAAAAAAAAAAAAAAAAAAAAAAAAAGAAGAACCGTAAAGCTGCACAATTCAAGCAGGTATTACTTGTACCCATAACCTGAGGCGGCGCATGAGCGGCCAAGACCAGTGCCGTGACGATTTCGCTAGGAAGGTAAGCGAAGCCGCATTGCCCCATCCAACCAACAAAGAACTCATTCCAAGTAAGAACTTAGAAAACACTATACAGAAGAACAAGAACAATATCTGCATATTCAGAACCATACTGATGTTATAAACTGGAAATAAAAAATTTACGCTCTTTACAATCGTATTGCTAGCTCAACGCTCTCCGACTTCTGTTTCTAGCAGAACTTTTTCTCAGCAGAAATATAATTTTAATAAGATACGTCGTCGTTTCTGCTAGAACAGTTCGAACTCCACATCTTCCCCGTCGGTCTTGAAATCCAAACACTTCCCTTCCTTCTTCTTACGAAGCCCGGTCTGAGCACCAGGATGATCCTGCGTCACTGGTACCTGAGGTGGTGCAGCGCAACGTACGAGTGCCCAATTAAGACCTTCGAAGAAGGGGTGGGTTTTAATTTCTGCGGCCCCACGGATCGAACCCAATCTATGCTCGGGCTCCTTCACTAATAGCCCTCTGATCAAATCTTTCGCCTCAAAGCTAACCGATGGGCTCTCTGGAAACCGCAAACCGTTTGAGACCACGTTCCCTAAAGTTTCTTCGTGTCCGGGCCCTTTAAATGGAGTTCTACCGAAAAGTAACTCGTAAAGGAAAATTCCGAGAGTCCACCAGTCGACGGAGCTACCATGACCGTCGCCTCGTATAATTTCAGGAGCAAGGTACTCATGGGTCCCAACAAAGGAGTTGGAGCGTGCATCTGTCGGCTCCACAACGAGCTGCGGGAGTTTCGAGCTACTCTGACCTATTTGGTCGGGCTTGGATTTTTGGTCAGACGAGACCAGACGCGGAGTGAAGCACGTGACCGGGCCCCAGTCAGGTTTAAGGCAGAACGGGTCGATGCAGGTTGATTCTGCGCACGGTCCAGAAAGCTTCTTGGTCATATCTGGCGGAGCAAAGGACGAAGCCCTGACTAGGGTTGGGCTCACCGTGCACCTCAAAGAAAGGTCGAAATCGGAGAGCATGATGTGGCCGTCTTCACGAACGAGAATGTTTTCTGGTTTCAGATCTCGATAAATCACACCCATCATATGCAGATACTCCAACGCAAGCAGGACTTCCGCGACGTAAAACCTAAAGAAATGTCCCCCAACAAATCACATATAGAAGATTATCCTCAAGTCTCATGTATACTAACTAAGAAATACATTTCAGAAAGAAAGAATATCTAAAGTCGCTGAAGAAACGTATTTGACACGAATTGGTGTACGTCGCACGAAAAGGAAACTCTAGCAACATAAAAAGGGATTATATGAAGTTTTGCAATATTTCACAGAAAAGTTCTGGCAAAGCTCTTGTTGCATGCAAATAATACTATTAAGGTTCAGAAAACTGTTCAAAAATGCGAGCTCGAATATATTTCAAGTTCCTCCTATTGTGAGTGCAAAGACTTCTTTATTTATCTTATACAAATCAGCTGCATATTCACAAAGCCACTAAAATATATTCACAAATTAGCTGCATATTCACTACTGGATGGGGAAATATGATAATCTTAACAGAGTTATTACTCTGTTTAATCTTTAATCGTGGAATTGTTTGATTTAGTTTATAAATCAACATAATATTATACTTGGCTTTTAGGAAGCTTAATTTTTTCATTATGAAATGGGTAAATTTGATAATTGCGCTTGTGTATACGGCACATTTGTAATCTTAACAGAGCTTGCTATACTTCTCTTCATCGATCATTAATCTTAGAAGACAATATCTTGTCCCTAAAGAGTTTTGCAGAGTTTCAATGGTTTCAGAATGTTTATGCATCTATCAATTTTCTTCTTTTTTTTTTTTTTTAATTTGGACCATTTCTTGATTTGTGCGTGCCATCCTTGCTCAGGGGCCATGCTAATCTTCTCTGTATCTATCAACCTCTTCTTTAAGGTTAGATTCAAAAACATAATCAAGCAAATTACGAAATCATGCTAAGATAATAGCCACAGATCGCATTCGTAGGATCATGCATCTAAAAATATGACAAACACTCATCGGTTAATAAACACCAACTTATCATCTAACAAGAACTCTGAAGCTCGTTCAACCACTGATGAACAATATATTACTATACTAGGCAGACAGAGTAAAAACTTTATTAAAAAAAAGGGAGGAAAAGGGAGCCATTCAAGATTCTTACTTATTAAAAAAGCATAAAAAAAAATAACTAACCTACAATGACAATGTCGGAGTTCCCAGTATCTTTTTTGAGAAGCATAACTAAAGACGTTCAAAATTGACGATTATCACAAATAAATAAATAAAAGCACATACAAAGCGAACGTACCTAGCTGCGGGCTCAAGAAAATATCTACCAGGCTGCCTCTGCCGGAGGACATGCAAGTCGCCACCTGGACAGTACTCCATAACTAAACAAGAGAGATTATCCGTTGTAAAATGTGCGTATAATGTTGGAAGGAACGGATGGTCCAGCATTTGCAGTATCTCTCTTTCAGTTTGTGCTCTTAATATCTTCTTTCTACTTACTAAAAATTCAATATCCATGACTTTCAAGGCAAATAAACAACCCGAACCATCGTCCAGCTCAGCGAGATAAACAGTTCCGATGTCTCCACAACCAAGCTTTTTAATAAGCTTGAAATTCGTCAGCCCCAAGCATCCGTGTTGCACCACCACGTGTCGTACAGCCACCCATCTTACATCCTTCGACATGTGGGGCCTACATCCGTTACCGCCAGAACCGTAGTGGCTATCTTCGCTAATGCTAGTGCTGCTACTATAATCCCCCATACTACTTTTCGAGCTCTGAGAACATTCGCCCTTCTCTCTCGATCTCGGATTCTCATTCAATTTAACACCACAAGTTTTACCAGTGTCACAACTACTAGGGCTCAATTGCTGTTCTTTCTCGGCGGGCTCAACAGATCGGTTCTGAGAACTCATTTTGCTCCTATTTGGTTTAGAATCCGCCTTTGATGTCGAACGAGCTTCTTGCTTTCCTTTCTTGTTAGCCTGTGTGTGGTTCCTTATCACAGTCTTTACAGTTCGTGGACTAGCACTAGACTTGACCGGTTTGGTACGACTTCTGGGAGCTGATTCAGAAGCTCCTGGCTTAATCTTTACGCTTTTCGCCGAATCTGGTGCAGTCTTCGGACTACCACCATCTTCCGTAGATACAGCACCCATTATATCCTTGATTCGTGTCCTCACCACATTACCGGTGGCCGAAGCTGGACTTCTAGGTGGCGTCGGATTTCTACTCCTAGTTTTCTCAGAGGAATTGATTTCATTATTCTCAGGCACGAGCGAGACTTCTAAAAAGCTTGCCTCTTTATCGGTAGCTTGAACTACCACCGACGCATAGAGTTTCTTATATGCTCCAGGTTCAGCGGCGCTAGAGGAAGCTATCGACTTCGATGACCTTTTCATTGCAGCCAGCTCTGAAGCTTGAGAAATACACAACTTCCTTAGCGCTTGCTTCAACGTCGCGGACTCAGGAATCCCTATTCCTTGAACTAGCTTTTTTACGGCATTCTTATTCTGCACCTGCATGCCCATCTGATGAGACGGGCTCGAAACCCTAGATGAGATCCTTTGATCAATTGCCTCGAGAATGCGGCAAAGATCATCATCTGTTGGATGCGCATGAGATTTACCGTTTCTTTCACCTAATTTTGACATAGAACATAACCCTAAATCATCCTTTGATTCCACAATCTCTGAAGTACCACTGCCGTCGCAAGAACCCATATCTCTTAATACAAATCCACTAACGATTATTAGACACCGCCAGAACCGATATCTGAAAGATAATCATGCTGAAGCACAAATGAGAAAAATCCAAATATACTTTTCCAGGGATTCCCTTCGAGCGGGTCCATCCTTTTCTCTAGATAAGAGTAAGGATCCTTCAAGTCCTGCATAATCATGTATAAACATAGCAAATCAGCTGACAATGTTACCTTTTGACTAAAAACATAATCCTCTGCTTCTCAAAATCATAAACCAAACACCAGCATCCATCCGTAGATAGTGGTTAATAGTTAAGTGGAATTCCAATGGACCCAAAAGAATCATAAATCAAAACAAAATACAGGAAAAAAAAGAGGGGAAATTTGATGAAGTAAACAAACAAATCAGGTCAAGGATGTTAATTTTTTTTTTTTTAAAAAAAATAGAAACCGATTCTGAAACCATGAAAACAAAACAAAATAAAGGAGAAAGGATAGGCGTCCAAAGTCTAAATCAGCTCACTAATCAACATACCAAAAAACATCATTTTTTTTTAAAAAATAAAAAATCAATCCACTGCAATGGAATAAAAACTAAAAAAAAAAACAATCTGCTCACAAATCAATGCCGAAAAACATTGACCTCGCAAATCGACGGTACATCCAAAAATCAACCTACTAAAGTAAAATAAATCAAATCAGCACGCGAAATGCTCAAGATACAAGCAGATTAACCTCAAATCATTCGACATTTAATGAAGCAAGAGAGCTGACCGACCACCGCCTATTCAAAAACCGATCGAAGCCGCAAAGTTGGGAAATTTGAGAAGCTGGGAGTGGGAGATTAGGGTTAGACAGGAGCGGTGGAGGAGCTGACGCGCATCACGAGAAGAGAAGAGAACAGAGAAAGAGCTGCCTGCTGCTGCTGCCCCTCTCTCTCTATCTCTCTCCCCCCGCTTCGGGAAAATTAAAATATATCTAATTATTATATTAAACAAAATAAAAATTTGAAAAAACAAAAACAAAAAATGACAGTGGATTAGAATAAGAGAAATTAGGCTAATGCACCCCCTCATGTTTGCTATATACCTAATTATTATATATATATATCAGATTATCTAAAACCAAATAAGCATTTCTTTTTGGCAATTTATATAAATAAATAAAAGGTTTTGAAATTTGATTTTAAAAAACAAATTAGCATGAAAATTGTCCCATAAAGAAGAGGTCAATTAAGAATAAAATGAAAGTAGGGGGTGGTTTTAGCAACATATTCCTGAAGTTTAAAAAGTTAAAAAAAGCTAAAGTAAGGGTGTAATAATGGGACGTGCCTCGGATTCATTTTAGATGGGCCCACCGGTTGGGCCAGGCCTGGTTCGGTGTTATTAAAAAGCCCTGAAGGATGGTGTAAATTACTGGTAGTGCCACGATTAACGGTAAAGGCGACACAATATCGGCATGTGAGTGAGGTCCCAGCTGCGGTCAGAGGATAGCTGTGACTGATGGAACACCGACGCAGTAGCCTCCACCAATACTCAAATGCCACGTGTTAACATGTAAATTTGCTGTACACGGGAGATCGCAAAGTAGGGGCCACCAGTTTTTTTTCGCAGTAATTCTTCAAAAAAAAGGTCAAATTCGGCTATTTCTTTCTTTTTTTTTAAATATTATTTTTTAAATAAATGGACTCAATTTTTTATCCACACCGTTTTTAACCATAATTATGAAGTAAATTTTTGACGTAGGTTATTCTTTAAAGGCTATTGAGTAGCATTATATAATTACCACAACATTCAAATATTTTTTTTGAAAATTAAAAATTTTTCATATCTACGTTATAGCGAACAGAATTTGAATTTGTGAATAATGGTTTACGAATAACACACTCCAGCAATTAATTACCCCACCAAAAACTTTATCACTTATTTAGTTTTGGAGGGGGAAAAAAAGAAAAATATGTTTGAACGTCAACCGACCGTATTTTATTTATTTATTTATTTTATTTTTACGACGGTGCTTGCAAGGTTGGTTTGTTGTGGAAATGTGAAGTTTACAAAAGATAAGATAGCATCCATCATGTATAGCAAAAGATAGACAAAGAGAAGAATATAACAAACACTTCAAGGTCCACACCCTACCATCATGTATTCTCAATTATGATTTTTTTTTTTTAAATAATAATAATAATACCTATATAATAGTAAAAATATTTGTAATTTGTAAAAATTTTAAATTTACGAATTGATTTATAAATAAATTAAAAATAAAAGGATTGGTACATAATTTTTTGGGAATTAATAAATGATTGAAGTACTGGGTGCATTATTATACCACACAGTGCCAAAAGGATAACAAAAAATGCCAACCCTACCAACTACATCATGAAGCAATTTTAATTACACAACTCATATAAGTGCAGCAGGTTGTATAATATTCAAGATTATTAATTAATCAGATTTTATAAATAATTAAATTTGGAGAATATCGACACGTAATGTTCGACGATGCCGAGACCGACCCTCTGAGTACAACGCCTCGGCCCATCTCAGCTTGGTCGCTACGTAGTCGGGCACCTTTTATATGGTTCTTTCTTTTTTTGTGCCTTGACGCATGACGGGTCCAAACTCATGCCGTATCATTTAACATTGAATATTATTAACAATATTTAAAAATAATATTTGGAGAATATTGACATTCTTCAGCACCGTATAACATATAGTAGCCACGGCAGTAGAGAAGTGTCCGAAAATTTAAAATAGAAAAAAAAATTTATATAGTGTGTCGGATACACCAAATATGTGTCCAACACAGTGCCTGAATATATATATTAATTTTTTTAAAAACATTGTATATATATATTTTTGAGCCTCGACGCATGACAGGTCCAAACTCATGCAACATCATATAGCATTCAAAATTACTAAAGGAAAATTACTGTTCAGCCTCCCTAATTTTGGAGTATCGCGATTCAGCCCCCGAAACGCCACGTGGCGGCACGCGCGTGCCGCCACGTCGGCGGGGAAACACGTTTCGAGGGGCTGAACAGTCAAAAACGGAAAACGGGGGGGCTGAACAGTAATTTTCCCAATTACTAATAAGATACTTAAAAATAATATTTGGAAAATATTGACATTCTTTAGCACCGATATAATTCACTAGATTTTAAGAAGCACAAACACTCTGAAACAAGAAATAAGATTATAACAAGTCATACAAAAGATCAAACCATTTCTAAATTAAAAAAAAAAAAAAAAAAAAAAAAACTAGAAAAGATGAAACCAAAATTTGCATCCCTAACAATCATAACTTAGTCAGTCGAATAAACTGAAACCCATGTCCTGCAGCAAAACCAGAAGAACATTACTCGCCAAAATTATAAGTTCATCATGGGAATGAGTATAAAACATATTATGCGTAGTTAGAAAATCATATCGTATAACTTACATCATCGGATTCTTCCTTCTCCTCGACTTTCTCTTCTTTCTTGGCCTCTGCGGCAGCAGGAGCAGCAGCCGCGCCGCCACCGCCGGCAACAGCTGCGGGTGCAACTGCGATTCCGCCGCCGCCGCTTGGAACGGAGGCAAACTTCTCTCTTCCAGCTGCGACGAGCTCGGTTATGTCCTTATCTTTTACTTCACATAGAAGCAACTCGATTCTCTCATCATCCGCCTCCGCACCAACTGGTAACCAATATAACCCCAAAAAAAAAAGCAGCTTTCATAAGAAAAATCCCATCTTTACGGGCCAAAAAAAACTGCGCTTCTCCGCGGCGAAAATGTCAGAAGTTTATGCGGTATAGCATGATATCATACCTAGGATAATGAAATATCAATAACTAGATGTTATAATTTAATCGAGATAGTTCATATTCATCATGCATGCGATGAAAATAGCATCATAGAGGGATAACAAACCGGAGCCCAATATATCCTTCAAATCATCAACAGAGGGAGAGGTGTTTCCACCCAAGACCGCAAGCAAATAGGCAGCAATGAGCTTCATTCTGCCAAAAACAGGGAATATTCACCTTTATAAGTCAACAATTCTGATATTCAAACAAAAACCATAAAATTCGTCCAGCGGAGCAATATAGTTTACAGATTAGAAGAACATACGACGAGACCAGAATGTATCAGGTTTCCATAGATAAATAAATTAACGAACATTTTAGTGATATTTACAAACGAAATGGAGAGATTTAGATTGATGACAAAGGTCATGAAGTAATGTATGGAAAACAACTGCATTCCTTATCTACGAATCAAAAAAAAAAAGAAAAAGAAAAAGAAAAAGAAATCAGAGAAACATTTTGTAACCTACATTTGGGGAGACATATTAGCATAGAACAATCAACGACCTCAAGCAGCATTGTCAGAGACCACAGATCCAAATAGCACTTCAAAACATGAGCTATGAATTACCTGAGCGACGAGCGTGAAGCAGAGTCTCGCCGGCGGAAGAAGAAGAAGAATGATGACAGAAGGGTTTATATTAATTCCTTTTTTTATTTATTTGAAATTTAAGAGAAATAGACGGAGATCTAGCCGTTTGAGTGCAGATCCAATGGTCGATATTTATCAGAGTAATTCCAAATCGGCCCAATAGCTCTAGGCCCATGTCCTTAAGTGAGAGTCTAGCTGTTCATTAGCGGCCCGGGCTCGAATTAATATAAATATTTTCAAGTCCAAAAACAAATAAATATTTTTAAATTATTATAATTTAGCCAAACAAAACTAATTCTAAGCATAAAAAAATAAAATTATTTGTGTCCAACTACAAAGCTTCGCGGCAAAAGGAAAAAAAAAAAAATCTTATCTTCCAGTGAGATGCTGGCCTCCGCACAACCACGCCACGTCCTCCTCTATGGCGGAGCCTCCGCCGCAGTTCCCGTCGGCGGCCGCCGTGTCTTCTGCTGTGCCGCGGCGTCTTCAGTTCCTGCAGTTGAAGAAGACAAGAAGAAGAAGAGGTTAACGAGGGTCGGTGGCACTAACGGAGACTCGACCTCGTTAGAGATTTGCCGCGTGCTTAACGGAATGTGGCAGACCAGCGGCGGGTGGGGCCGCATCGACCGCGACGCCGCCGTCGATGCCATGCTCCGCCACGCCGACGCCGGCTTCACCACCTTCGACATGGCCGACCACTGTAATTTCATCTCCCTTTTTGTTCAACTACATTTATATAAATTAGAAATTTGCTCAGAACATTGATTGTAATTTGATGAATTTGAGTTTGCATTGGCAGATGGACCAGCGGAGGATTTGTTTGGTATTTTTATTAATAGAGTTCGCAGAGAACGATCCCAAGAGTTGCTCAATGAGATCAAAGGGTAAGTGATGATCAACTAGCAGCGGGCATGGTAAGGGTTGTTCCAGCGGCGCAGTGGTACGGGTTGTCCCTCACCACGGCACTGGTGCAAGATCAACCTCATCCTCCGCTTAAGCAGGCACGGGTGGGTACGTCGCCCCTCCCGAGCCTGCGAAAAATCCTCGCGAGGTAGCGGAGGCTGAGAGTAGCTTTGTGCCCTGGACTCGTCTTTTCATGCCGAGGTTTAAGTAATGAAATTAGTGCTCTCTTTTTCTCTAAACAAAGAAAAAAAAGGAACTTTGGTGCACATGAAGGTGTATGGTTTTTCCATAACAATTTAATGCTGGATAGGAACTTTTCTGAGTTTTCAGAAAATATTCAAAAGGTTATGGCAGTTATGTGCGGCATGTCGAGCATATGTTATCTTACATTAGGAATGGTTAATTTGGTGCAGTCTTACTAAATGGGTGCCGCCACCTGTTAAAATGACGAGCGGCTATGTCAGAGAAAATATCGACATTTCGAGGAAGAGGATGGATACTTCTTGCTTGGACATGCTGCAGTTCCACTGGTATATCTCACAAAACTTACTAATGATAGTTTTGCTCAGATAATCGGTTTATAGATTTAAGTGGTGTATGCGTTCTTTAATCTGGTTGAAAAAGGCTTTGTTGTTCGCTAATGGCGTGCTTGCTCCATGTGCTGTTAGAACAACTATGTGGGCGAAATTTATTCGGTCTAACATTTCGATTGCAACAGGTGGGATTATTCTAATCCTGGATATCTCGATGCATTGAAACACCTTACGGATCTTAAAGGAGAAGGTTCGAACGCAATAGTTAAATCTAAAAGTCTTCAATTCCCTTATTTGTTGTTGTAGTTATTGTCCGAAATTCTAGACTCGTTCAGTAACATCATCGAGAACTATGTAGGTAAAATCAAGACTCTCGCGTTGACGAACTTCGATACTGAACGATTACAAGTTATTCTAGATAATGGTATCCCCATTGTTAGTAATCAGGTATCAAGTCTTCTTTTGTTTTTGTGTTTCTCTATATTACATTTTTTTTTTCTTTTTGAGGATAGACCACTGCCCGTATAACCTCACACCCAGCTCTATTCAAAAGGATGCTTACTCGTGGCTGTCCACGAGCTGAGTTTTCCTTTGTACGTGAGCAGGCACATGTGCACGTTACCACCAGCTATAATAAAAGAGCGCTGACGGCACTGGAAGTTGAACATCGGTGGAAAGGATTCCTGAGCCTCTGTCCGTCCATTGTGAAATCCCGCCACCCCAGTACTACTTTCTTTGTTCGTAAGATCAAATAGTAAATTCGTAAGATTTTGTTCATGTGTAGGTCCAACATTCGGTGATAGACATGCGCCCTCAACAAAAAATGGCGGAATTCTGTGCTCAAACTGGAGTCAAACTCATAACGTATCTCCCTCCCTCTCTCTCTCTCTCTCTCACATACGTAAACAAAAAAAACATCAAACAAAATTGCTAAAACGTTTATTATACTATTATAACATGATGATTTTGTTTAAATACAGATATGGAACAGTAATGGGGGGTCTATTGTCTGAAAAGTTTCTGGACACCAACATTAACATTCCCCTTGCTGGGCCATCTCTGAATACACCATCTCTTCAGAAGTACAAGAGGGTAAATTTCCAATTTTTCCTTCAATTTTGCAACTAGTTAAGAAATTTTAATATTTTTTATGTAATTTTAAGTGTTTTTACGCAATTTTTCATTTGCTATGCAGATGGTTGATGCTTGGGGAGGATGGAACCTCTTCCAAGTTATGCTTCAAACCCTTAAGAATATAGCTTCCAAACATGGAGCTTCTATCCCAACTGTTGCTGTCAGGTATATTTTGGATCAGGTAAGCATATTTTTTAAACAAATAAATACATTAATAAATAATTAAACAAATAAAACTTTTTCGTTTATTGCTCTTATTTCATATATATATTTACGGGTGCAGCAATCGGTTGCTGGCTCGATGATTGGAGTCAGACTTGGTCTATCGGATCATATCGAGGATTCAAATGCTATTTTCTCCCTTGCTTTGGATGAAGATGATAAAAATGCGATCTCAGAGGTATCCAAGAGAGGAAAAGATTTACTTCAAGTAATCGGTGATTGCGGAGATGAGTATCGTCGAAGATGAAGATCTTATTTTACTTTTTTACTTTTATGTAAACAATCTAACATATAGAAGTTATTTTTAAATAAAACAGATCATGACTTGTTTTTGAGATAAATTGAAAAAGGATTACACTAATGGATTTGTTTTCACTCTTTGGCATCAGAGCCTTCGATCTTCTGCTCCAACTGCAATACGAATTTAGCATTTACGCTATAAAGATTTTATTTACCTGACTGGTTTTAAAAACAAAAATATTTATGAAGATATATAGAGCAGTATTACCAAGAATATTCAAAGAAAATAGAGAGAATCCAGTTCAATACCTCAACAATTATCTTAAACTTGATTTTGAGCTGAGAAGATTCATGCAGGAGAACTTTAAATGCCCTTCTACACCTACAGTTTAAAATCTCTACTGTGCCTGCTCTAACTTTCTAATATGTTAAGTCATCCATGCAGTCTATCCGCGCGTTATCGAGACGAAGGATCTTACAGATTCTATGCCGCAAATATCAGCGAAAACACGTTTATCGAGACAGTTGCAGCAAATGAAAATGTTTATCAAACAGCAAACTTGTTGAGCTGACATGGTAAAACGAAAACGAAAAACTTATTGGTTTATCGAGATACAGCTAAAAAGCAAAGATACGCCGCGGATTGAGAATTTTGAAATGCCTAATGATGGTGTAGGAACCTCCTGAGAGATGGTTCAAGGATCTTGAATACAGCCTCCCACCCAGCTTGTGAGGGATGAACAGAATCCCAGTAGAATGATCTTTCTGGATTGCTGCAGATATTGTACTGTCTGTTTCCTCTGTCATCGACCCGGCCGCAGTAGGAGTCGTCTCCGACGCCGTCGCAGCAGGGCTTCAGAACATCTTCAAACTTCTTTGCTCCTTCTGTTATTTATATGTTCAGTAAACAGACAATTCCTCCATTACAGTGATTTTTTTTTTTTTTTGAGATTATCGTAGTGGAATCCGTAATGCGAGCGCACGCCCCCACGCCCAGCCCCGACCGACGTTCTGGGATCCGAGTATAGGCCTTCCATGAGCGAGCGCTCCTGCCACTGGGTACAGAGGATTTTTAGAAAATCCTGCGAGGGATTTCACCCTACGCGGACTCGAATCTGGATGGTGACGCTTCCTGAAACGCCTCCCATCCAGCTGAGCTAGCCGCGCTCGGCTATTACAGTATGATTAATTCTAGATCTGTAGAAGTTAATTACCTTTCGAGTTTATAACGGACAAGAAGGCGGTGTGGAGGTCGAGAGTGAGGAATGTTGTGTTCTTGTTCCGTCCCAGGATCTTCTTCATGCCTTCTTCCATATCGGAGTTGTGATCGGAAACCCCGATCGCGATCGTACCTCCTTCGCATTTAGTGTAGTTGAATTTCCTGGTGATATAAGGAGTACACTGCAACGGATGCATGTTGGTCGCCACCACCTTCCTCACCCCGAGCTTGTTTATCCTCTTCAGATCGAGTGCCATCTGAGTCGTGACGTTTCTCACGAACGTCGCAAGATTCTGCGAGATGATCGTTCAATTATAAAGGTGATGTAATCCAAAAAGAAGTTACACCTCCCAAAGTTTCTCCAAATTGTATTTTTTTTTTTTTTTTGAGATTATGGTGGTAGAACCCGTAATGCGAGCGCACGCTCCCGTAGGGACCTCAAACTCGCGGGAAACCCCCACGCGCAGCCCCGACTGATCCGAGTACAGGCTTTCCATTAACGGGAGCTCCTGCCATGGGGTACAGAGGATTTTTAGAAAATCCTGCGAGAGATTTCATCCCACGCGGACTCGAACCTGGGTGGTGACGCTTTTTGAGGCGCCTCCCATCCAGTTGAGCTAGCCACGCTTGGCAGTTTCTTCAAATTGTAACTACGTGCTGCTTTGAACTCAGAGTGGTTTAGGGAGAAATTTTGGGAGTACTAATACCACACAAAATTTCTCCCAAATTTGAAACCAGATGGATATTGCGACAAATTTTTGGAGCTCTGGCGGTCGTTTTATTTTGACGGAAGTAACGCTAGAGCACCCAAATACTTGGAACTCTCCCAAAATCTTAGGTAACTTTCTAGTCGCATAGTTTACTTTCGAGCAGCACCTAGTTCAATTCAGGCGGCATTTTTATCATTCATATCAGAGTTTTGCTAAACTTTACAGCATTCGAAGGATTGGTGTTTGCATAATGGCCGTAGTCATTTCCGGCAATGCAGACCAACGCCGCAGAGGATTGAAGCTCTCTCGCCGAGAGAAGACCCGTATTGATTAGATCTTCGAAGGTATCGATCTGAGCTGCTAGATTCTTCTGGAAGTTTCCTGTATCATAGACACCAGCCCCACCGACCGCAAAGTTCATCCCGTAGCGGAGCGGATCAAGACCCACCAGTTTCCGGTACTTGTATGGAGTCGGAGACTTGATTCCTAGGAAGGAAGCTGCCACACCAGGTAAAGATAAAAACAAAACCAACGAATTTAATCACTTTTTGTTACTATTTTAGTATTATATATTTGAATTTGCAGAGCAGCATATGATGCCCATGATGAAGATCATAATAAAGTAAAACATCTGGGGAATGTGATGGAAAGCAAAAGATAGATGAGCTGAACATCTTTGTTCTTATAATAATGGGGTAGCAGGTAAGATCAGTAAACTATGGTTTCTAAATTATGAAATTAAGAATGTATATTCCTTGAATGATAATGCAGACAGAGATCAAGAACAAAATTATCTGCTGCATGAATAAAGCGCTTTGATTCGCTTTACAGAAATGTAAAGCTAGTTATGCATATTTGCATCTAGATTAAGCATTTTTTAGGACTTTATGCACATGATCAGCTTACGAGATCGCTAACTTTTCAAAAGAAAAGAAAAGAAAAGAAAAAGACGCAGTTGCAGTTGCTAGAAGCAAGAGATCGAACAAAGTTAGAGAAAGTTGGTGATGTAGATTAAACTCGGATTGTTACTTGATCTTTCTGATATTTATGGTCGTTTAACAAAACAGAAAAAAAAAAAAAAGAAAAAAAAACCACATATTCTCCACTTTTCTGCTTACTTGTTTCTGTACTTTTTTTGGGATTATTATCACTTATGCTTGAGTGGTGGTTGTCCGGGCAGAGGGTTCTTCTAAAACAGCCTCCTGCGGTGTATGGCTGCATACGTTCTACCCTCCATAGAACCCGGCAGGTGGGATTTTTATTGGGTTGTTGTTGGCAAAACAGGAAAAAGAACATGAAAAAAGAATGCAAAATGTGTTACTTACCAAGGAAATCAGTGAGAACTCTGCCGTCGGAGTACCGGCCAGTAGGCTTCCTAGGGAACGTGACGCCATACGGATCATACCAGGCGCGGGTAAGATCTCTTCCGAGTTTCCCAAGGTTCCCGGTGTCCGCATAGGAGTCCCCAAACACGAACAACTTCTCGATGACATTGCCGTGGTGTCTTCTAACGCTTGCTCCTTCGGCAACTGCAAAAATAAATCGGACTTAAGACCGATACAGACGATGAAAAGCGACAACGGTGCAAAAGCTATCGGGCCGGCTTCCTCCTTGCTCACTTGTTACGGACGCAAAGAGAATGAAGAAGATGATCGCGGAATCGGATGTCCTCTCCATTTTTGTCAAAATAGCATCAGAAGCTAGAACAGGGAAGAGAGAGATGAAGAGAATGAGTTGTAATACAAGTGAAAGTGATTATGGGACTATATAAATGTGTATAATTAAAGGTAAAAGGCCACTAAGGGACCCACTGGGTGACCAAAGGGACCCATACATTCATCAATAGGCCACTAATGATTTCGGTATAATCAAAACCATATGTTGTGTATAGTAATATATTTCTACATATTCTCATATATATGATATAATTCTGATTATATTAGGACTGCTGATAGTCCTTATAAATAGTAATTACTTACATTCTAGTTTGATTCACAGCCTAAAATGTAATTGAATGTGGGGCTTTAATTGCTCGGTGTCATTTATAACGGTGTGAGAGATTTATTCTCTATATATTTCGTAAAAAATACCACGACCTTCGGATCTATGCAGATCGAAAAATTAAGCAGCTCGATGGAATATATCAATTTATATATTACGACATTGAGACTAAAATAGACATTAGAGACATAATTTTCGACAATTTTTGTAAAAAAAAAAAAAAAACAACAAAAAACAGAAATTGATTTTCGACAATTTCGGCAATGAAATTGATTTCCACGTGGCGACATCTGATGGCGCCGGTCATTTTGGAGTATATGTGATGTAATGTAGCCAACTTAAATCCCCTTCTCCGCGGAGAAACTTGATAGATGGGATTTGCTCGATCATCTCTAGTGGAAATTCCTCCTACCTTGATCGTCCCAAGGTTTGATTTCATGAATTAAGCTACTCCGATTGTTTTCATGAATTCGGTTTACTCCAATCCGATTGTCGTTCTAGTTTCTCGATTTTTCGTTAATATGCTTTCTTTTTTGACGGTTTATTTTCAGATGGCTGTTAGATTTCTAGGATAAGATTATTGAAACACGAATTAGATCCTGGAACTCGTACTTGTTTGCCTTTTGTTGTGGTAATCGCTGAAATGTTAAGAGTAAATGACACTCATATTAGTATTTTTTGAATACTTCCATTGCATGCTTAAATTGTTTTTTTTCAAAAAAAAAGGTAAATATATGAGTGATATTTAACGGAAGTGAATATGCTTCACTCCACCTTCCCGGATGGGTGTGACGTGATGAAGTGTGAAGATCTAGGATGGAGAATAGGGGATAATCGGGCAAAATTCACTTAGATCTCTCCCAGCATCTTGTTCCTGGATCTGTTTATGATATCAGCGAGTTTTGTATATCGATCCGGACACCGGAAATGCAATGTAGATTGCATATTATATTCTATTTAGTATGTTATGAACCTGGATAGATGAAGGCGATAAGAAGAAGATGAGAAGAGAATAGAGAGAATTAGGGTTTTGGGAGGGAGAAGGAGAGAGTATAAGAGAATTAGATGAGCAAAATAGGATTTTTTTTATTCGATAATTAATTGACCCTAATACAATTACTCCTACTTCCTAAACTAAATATTACAGAATATTGAAAGGAATACTTCCGACCGCATGTTTTTCTAAAATCTTTCAAGCATATCAAATATTCTAGCTAAAATCTCTCAATATATTCCCTACTAAATAAAATAACTAAAATCTTCCAGTTAACATTCTACTTTCCTTATTGCAATATTGGGTCTCGACAATGGCGTCCGATTCGGGACATATCATTTTACAAGGTTCCAGAAATTTTTATTTAAATGTTTTTCTATGACACAGGTGAAAGGTAGAAAAAGAAGTGGAACTATGGGTGTATCTAAACTAATTGCACTCAAGGGGACTGTTTTACTGCTAGCATTCAGTTATTTTAAGAAGTACGGTGCAAAGTGGACGTTACCGATATTGCATGCCTCTCTGGTATCGTATTTGGTTGCTGCCGCATCGCATCCATCTGTTAATCTTCCGTTGCTCTTGGGAAAACGACCTGACGGGAGCTTTCCTCTGTGGTCGAAGATAATTTTTGGACCGTTTCTGATTTTTGCTCGTTCGTTCGTGCTGTTGAGAAGATTATGGCTTCTGGAACCAGCTTTTACTGAAGTTTCTGAAGGTTTATATGTTGGAGGCTGGCCTTCTTCCTTGGAAAATATTCCACCCGGCATGCCCGCAATTATTGATTGTACCTGCGAACTGCCGAGAAGATCGTCCTCCTCACGAAATTCGTATCTGTGTATCGCCACTTGGGATACAAGAGCTCCGCAGCCGTCACAAATTGAATCGGCAGTTCGTTGGGCATGCAGAAAGAGAGCTCAGAAGAAACCTGTTTACGTCCACTGCGCTTTCGGTGAGTTGCCTAAACCCTATGACTTAAAAAAAAAAAACTTAATTCATAACCTGTTTTCTATGTTAGAATTACTATTGGTATGAGATGGAAAATTCTCAACCGAACGAAAAAAAAAAGATATAAGTCAACTTAATTCTCAACCTTGAAAGAACCCTCGCGAGTTAGAGGGAGACTAGAGTGGCCTTGTGCCGTGGTTTCACTTTTTTTTTTTTTTCTTTTTTTTGCTAGACATGGAAAATTAATTTTGTTTCTGAGTGCTTGAAGAAACTTATATTCTTCAGTTGTTTTTGTGCTTCATGGTTAGTAATAATCATATTTGCTTATAATTTGTTATTAAATCAGGAGTTGCAACTTTTAACCAGTTCTTTTTTTGACCGAAAACAGGTCATGGGAGAAGCGTCGCTGTAATGTGCGCTCTTCTTGTTGAACTCGGATTAGCCGTCGATTGGAAGCATGCGGAGAACATAATCCGACAAAAACGGCCTAAAATTAGTATGAACTCTCTCCACCGCAAGAGCCTCGAAGAGTGGTCGAAACATCGACTTCGGCCAAAGTATGTCGGTGGACCGGATGTAAATTCCATAACAACATCCTCTGATTCGTCTAACAAATGATCCAAATCATATCTTAGAAGCCGGTAAAAGAGCGGTATTGCAAACCAATTCCATAACAACATATTTTAGAAGCCACAATGCAAATTGTATAATATCACTAGTTGTTTACACACCCAATTTCATGTTTTGTGTGTCAATTTCTACAAGAATCGCGGCGATATATGAATTTTTTTGTGCCGATGTTCGTATCACTCGTCGGCGATATATGTAAAATATAAACGCTTCTTTTTATATTAAGTAAAACAACCATACTTAAAAGAATTTTATTTTATTTTATAAATTTTTGTCCAGTAAAAAAAATTAGTCCCACATCTAATGAAATAGAACAACTGATGTAAGAGCTCCCAAACTTTCACCAAAAAAATCCACAAATTTGGTATTGGGACAAATTTTGAGTTGTTTTGTAGGTGTTGTTTTGTCATTTTTAATAATTAGGGATATAAAAGTGCCAAATAGAATTACGAGGGCGTAAAATTACAATTATTGATTATGAAGCATATATATTCAAAAAAAATTACAATAATTTTTTCTGAAATTATTGTAAAAAAATTATACCCGTAACGAATTTATTTTTATGTGACCGTCACGGATGACACCAACCTATATCATCGGCCGACGAGTTATAACTTTTCAATCTGGACAGACAAAAAAATGTGCGTTATCTTTTACATAGTCGATTTTAACTTTTATAAGGTAAAAATTCTAACCATCTGTCTTATACATCCTGGGTCTAAATAGTGCCTATAGAATTAATTGATTATGGATAAAAAAAAAAAAAAGAAATTAATAATTTAGTGTGTGATTTTATCATGGTACCTTCATGTTACATGTACAAAATATTTAGAATAATGCTATTGGGCCGAACATTTAATCTAAAAAATAATTTAATTTGTATTTTTTTTGTATCTCGGTATCAATAAATAGCATTTTTTCCGTACATCGGGAACAGTAAACTGTATCTCGCAGATTTTTCAATTATGAAGTACAAAAAAATACCGTGCGAATTATTTTTGGACTGTTTTATCGGCCCAATAGCATTTCTGAAATATATATCATGATTTTATCATTCTCCTAATTATCAATTTATTCACAAAATATTCACTAACGGCAATCAGACTCGATCTAGGTTCGCTCTGCTTACCAATTCTACAGGATCATCAATTCATCATCCTTCTACATTCTGGAGAAATTTTGGTGGTAGCATTCCGCGCGAGCTCGATCGGTTGCTGTTGTTTTTCGATGATTTACATAACTTTTTGATCTGATTCTCGTTTTGAGATTACAGAGCAATGGCGGAGAGTCTCGGGAGATGGGAATCGGATCCCCTGTTCTCCGCCGCCGAGGTCGTTCAGGATTCTGCCGACAGGTTCGATATATTCGTTTCTTAGCTCACAATTTGTTAATCGATATAACTTCTCGCGGCTTCTTCAGGTTCATCGTGTTAGATATTCTTTTTTTTTGTGTCGTGCATGTTTGTCAGACTATATTTTAATATTATCCAGTTGCTTACTTTTTGTTGAATTTCCATAGTAGAACCACGGATTTACTTAATTTGGAGAGTATACTTGAATTGTTTTGGTAATACATGCTTCTGATGCTTAGTAATTGATGGTGTTATTGGTTGAGGGTATGATTTGAATTGCCCAAGCTCATAGTTTCTATCTCAGTATCTTAATTTCATATTGCTTTCTTTCCTGTACGAGTTTGTGTGTTTGCTTAGTTCCTTAGTTAGCCATCGACTATTAGTATCTAGATGACCAAGCTCTCCTTAAAAAAATTTCAGCTAATATTAGAGATTGTACTCTATATATTTAAAAGCACACGCCTCTCCCCATTTTTATATCTTATTCTATTCATTTTGTTTATTTTTTCATCTTTTTTTATATTTACTCTTATTATTATATTATGCATGCATGGGCTATACTGTTGTGCATGTTCGGAGTGATTTATTGTCCTATGAACCTGTATTACTGCTTGCCTGTGTGCTTGTTTTTTTAGGCGGATGGTCATACGGAAACAGTCTCCTTCGCCACATAGCTGCATATATCTATCATCCGTAGACCCGCTGTATCGGGACTTGACTGGATTGTTGTTTATAGTAACATGCTTCCCATGCACAACATTAGAGGTGGCATTTTACTTGCTTTCTATATGAATAAGACGCAGTGCATCTTTCTATGTACTTTTTTTTTTGTGTTTTGGTATGAATAACTTATTCTGGGAGGATTCAAAGCTCAGAACCTCTGCTGTTATAACATATTAAGATAACTCTTCAAAAAGGTTAAGTTGACAATAGATTTACGGGTATTAGATGTTATAATTGTATGCATCGTAGAAACATTAGGTATTAATAGTTGCTGTAAAACAAAATTAAATAAAAAATCCTATTTGGTGGAACTTTCAGGATGGAATCTGTTTTTAGAATTGTTTTGCATGAGCAAAGTGTGTCAAAGGGCGATCCTTCCGATTCAAGGGTCCTTTACTTGATGAAATATCATAGAAGAGATTTGGCAACTTCTCTTGAAACAACTAAATGGCAGGTAATTATGACCGATATCATCATTTTTATATGCCAAATAAAATGATGGCGCATCTATTGTGATTTGGCTAATTATCTCCCCTTAATAAGCTGGAGGACTTCGAGAGGGCAGTTAATCTTGCAGCCTTGTCAGATTCGTCGAATTCCAGAGAGTATTCCATCATTCGATATAAACAGTTTATAAGAGCGATAAGGGAGCAAATTCTTCATGTAGAAAGAAGCTTGGAGGACTCATCAATGGCAGAAATCAACAACACAGTTCACCCAGGGAACTTTAATGAACGAGACTCAAAAGGATTAGCTTTATTTCTTTCTGGAGGCGGCACAGAATATCATATGAATTATGATCCTGAAAGTAGCGTAGCTGAGGAAGATGAAATTGTTGAGCTGAAAGGTGAAGATTGCTTGTGAAGGCTAATTCTTCATATCAAGATGAAGACAGGAAGTGGATATAGATATACACGAACAATATGGATCTCGTACGTCTCATATTGAAACTAGAGTGTTAACATTCTAGGCTGCTCAACAAGTCTCGTGTCTACACAGCGCACAGTGTACTTTACACGCACACTCTGTGACGGTTTTCTCGACGAGCCTCGATAAGAGTTCGATTCGTAGCATGTGAGTATGGTGATTTTACGAGAGTAAGAACGTTATCAAGGAATGGAGTCGAGATCTCACTGTATGTTTTGTTCTGTGCAGGAACATAGGAAGAAGAGTAGAAATAGCATATACTATTAACTACTTATCTATCTACCGACTGGCTAACTCAGTTTGCAATTTTAGCCTGTTGCACTTTATTAGTTGCATCGCCATTATAGAACTAATATTATCATTGTTATATTTTATAAACAAAACACAGAATCTCTAGTTGAGTGTTAATTGTTTTTTGAATGAAAGTTATTGTAACACATTCTACACACTTCATCCTTGACGTGATAACTCGTTGATAGCAGGCTTTGTACTTTGATTTAAAGCTGCATTTCAATTTCTCGCGTACGATTTTTTTTTTTTTCCTTTTTCTTCTTGTGTGAATGACAGCTATTATGCAGACAACTTTTATTATATTTTATTGTTATTGTTTTAGAGAGATACTATGGTGAGAAATGTGCTCGGAGTTGTCTTTGTACGACATCATTTTGGTTGGGGCCAAAAACCGATGGTTGGATAGATTTGTTTGATACTTTGCCATTAACGATTAGGAAACTATGTCTGACTCTGCTTTGTACAAAGATTTACAATCATGATCTTGTATTTTTTCAGTATCAAGCTTGGACCGTTCGTCTTTCCAACGTCATAAATGCTACACAATGTTACAGCTGGCAAGAAGCTTTGGCACGGACATTCCAAAGATCTCGATCTCTTATCTTATACAGCCAATGCCACAAGTCGATAGCTTCAGGAATATTGTTCATCCTAATTCTTTTGTGTGAGTTTTTTTTTTTTTCAGTTCATCATAATATTATAACAATTGCCAAGACCACATGCTTTGATCTAATCTTTGTAAGTCAAACATTGCATTTCTACATTATTTATAGTTCGTATATATTTATATCTTTTTTGCCAATATGCATCTTTATAAATGTCTAGAATAATGCTTATAACCCCTGTATAATCAACTAAAGCAACTGTACGAATAGTTATTAGTCTAAGTAAAACATATGAAGATGTGAACAATGACTACAAGATGCTTCAAGCTAGTCTGTTTGAACTTTTTTATGGTTTACATGAAAAAGAAGAGAGAGGAGGGAGAGAAACATAAATTAATTAAAATAATTATATTTTTATTTTCTTTCCCATCTATATCCAAACGTAGAAGAGAAACTTTCCCACCCACTTTCTATTCCCTTATTTCCTTTCCTTTTATTTTCTTTCCCTCCACTTTATTTCCTCCCATCCAAAGAGGTCGTAGAAGTTCTCTTAATTCCACGATATTACGGATTAATGTTTCTTTTTTTATTTAATTTTTTTTGGTCTGTGACCGCCGAGTTTCGGTTTCTATCCTACATCTTGATTGAGAACGGAGTGGTATGGTAGTCCCTCCCAACACGCGCTTGCTGGGATTCGAACCCCATGACCTACCCTTTCACAAGAGGCAGGTTATGGTCTCCTCTCAGCACCCAGTCCCGCGAGCCATTTGGGCCAATGCTGGTTGGTTAATGTTTCTTTTATTAATCATTAATGTCTAAGTGAAGCATGTAGATGTTCGCGAGTAATGCATAAAGTTGTTAATAACCTGCTATTTATCATTGTTATAGAATATTACAAGTCAGTCTCTTCCTAATTTTCAAACTATCATGAAGTTAGATTCACAACTAAATATGCCACTACAAATATATCAGCACAAAATTCTCTATTCCTCGACGATATTGGATTCTTATTCTTTCCCTGATATGACAGCGTCCGTTTTCTTGCAGGTCTATATGTTCTCCGTCGTGCCTGAGCGTGCTTCATGTCTATGCTTATCTCGAGGAAGCATGCGACGTAGCATTTCTAACCCTTTATGCCACCGGCAAAGGCCGTTCTTGAAATTTTGAAAATTGTAAGTTGGCTTCTAATATTATTTGGATAGATGAAACAATCTTCACTGACCATAACATTGTATATTCTGCTGCATCCTCTGAACATTTTGTCGCAAAAAGGCATGCCGATTAAAGATAAATAAATGGTTGATTTATTATTATTATTATTATTATTATAATCATTTGCTTGATGAATTGAAAGGAAGGTGGATGCAAATTGAGTTGTAAATTTTTTATTTTGAATATTTTCTGTGACTTGTCATGCTACCAATTCATGCAGTCTGTTGAGGTATTTTCTGAATACTAGCAGAAAATGCTTATTTTGTTTGGACTCTAGGGATGGGTGCAGGGGTAAGTCGGATTCACTTATCTTGGGATGTGTGTTGGGATCTAATTTATTAGAATCCAATTGCAAAGATTGATAGATATTCTGTCTGGTAGTAAAATTTTGGATGATCTGTTCCATCAGAATTTCAGTTTGATCAGAAAGACAAATATATAAAAATTATATATAATATAATATTTATATTATTTTGATAAATTTAAATAATACTAGTCTAATTATATTAATAAAAAGAAAAAAAAATGGTAGTAACGTGTAGTACTATTTTAAAAATAAATTTAGTTTCTATATTATAATATATATATAAACACTCATATTGGATGTTCTTCTTTGATGTATTCAATATGCGTGTTTGGTTTTTTTTTTTAAAATTTTTATTTTTCAGATATTTTTCTGATATATTCGACAGAAGGCAAGTCTGTCCTTCCTAGACAGGTACTAAAAAAGTGTAAGGTTTTGACAAATTTATTTTTATTTTTTATTCTTTTTCCAAATCAATCTCTAGCTCTTAAATCAGTCGCTCATTTGCAGTCTTAGAAATAGGGTGTTGATTTGCGAGAAGTTTAAAAAGGAGGCAAGATTTATCATTTTCTCAAAAAAAAAAAAAAAAAATTATTTTAAGGTTATTGCTAATTTGATCCGCTCTGCGTAGACCACGTGTGGGTGGCGGATCGTTGGGCCGCAGCCACGGACGAACCACCCCGCCTACCCTTTACGGCCAATTTATTCTTTTTTTTTTTATTTGCAGACGTTAGAAAGCACTTTATCCACGTCAGCTGTTAACTGACGTGGCACAGGTCCTATTTTTAGGCACCACGACGACGACCTACAAAGCTGACACGGCACCACCTCGCCAGAATATTTATTTGTACGCGGCCAAAACTTTTTGAGAGAATTCTCTAACTAATTCATTAAAAAATAAAGAAAAATTACTATCCACCCCCTTCAAACTATAAATTACAAATCAACTCTCCCTTTCACATCTCCATCACATCAACCATCATTACCATTTAACTGCATTCGGACAAAAATATCCCTAGCTATTTGAATACTGAGGTCAACCTATTTAGAGTATTTTTTGAAAAAATTTTGAACATTGGAAAAGTTGTAGATTCTCGCTAATTCTACAACTTTTATTGTTCAAATTTTTTTTTTTTCAAAAAATACTTCTAAATAGAATATTTTTGATGTCGAACTGTTTCAAGCGGATTTCGGACTGAGAAGGTCTACACTTTCGGAACCTTAAAAAACACATATTTAGAAGCCATTGTTTAGAAAAACTTTCAACATGAAAGTTGTGATCTCGTCGACATCTACAACTTTTATGTTGAAAGTTTTTCTAAAAATGCTTCTAAATAGATACTTTCGATATCTGAACTGATTAATATATACGAGAATATTTTCGTCCGAAATTTTTTGAAATATGTAAATGGGGGGCCTATAAGTAATTAGGGGAGCTGATAAGTGAAAATGAAAGTATAGGGTGGCTGATAGTAAATCCCCCAAAAAATACTAATTTATATAATTAAAAAATAAAAAATAATAAAAAATAATTTTAAAATTTTTAATTTAAAATTAATAGTTTTTATGTTAAAATTATTTTTAATTTTTCTTTTAAATAGATATTTAGGATCTTCATGAATTTTAAAAATAATTATAAAATTCTTCAAATTTATTATTTATAGAGCACTAAAATATATGTTTAGCCGAATTCTTTTTACAAAAATTTTAATATAAAATTTTGAAATACGGACTTATTTGCGAAAGAAATTAAACCAATATTTGAGCGTAAGCGTTGAGTGGCATTTTCGTAGTTTTTGGAACGAGAAAGGACCGTTTTGTAATATAATAGGGGGCATTTGAGAATGGGAAACAATGTCCGACACGTGCGGATACGATGAAAAAAAGGCGGCATGATTTTTTGTTTTTATTTGTGGGGAAATTATTTCTTGAAAAGGAAAAAAGAAAAATGTTGAACGAAATTGGAGATAATTCGTCATTTTCTCCCCTCGCAGTATCTATTTAAACACTTACTGATCAAACACCATTGAAGACGAAGAGCGAGATCGCGAGGTCGCAGCCATGGCGCCCTCCTTCTCCTCTTCTTCTCAACCCATGATGATCATCACACTCTTCTTCGTAATCTGTAAGTCAAACTCTCTCTTTCTTTCTCTTAGAGGATTTGGATTACTCCCGCGCTACGATGTCTGGCTAATTTTTGAATCCGATGATTCGAGTTGCAGTTTTGATCTTATATAGATCTGATTTGACTTTACATTCTCTATGTTTGTTTGCGAATTCCAATGATGTAGGTGATATGTATCTGATTAATTCAATTGATATTGCCAAATTATTCGCGTTTGAATTTTAATTTATGATGCTGTTGAGTGTTGAGAAGCTTCGATCGAACTTTTCCTTTGTTGTAACCATCTCTTAATTTATTCAGAATTATTATTATTTTTATTGTAATTGTGTTGTTATGTTGAATTTCGTCCTAGATTACTCCGATAATCTAAACTCTAATGTTACTTTTTTTTTTCTAAGGTCTAAGTTATCGATCTTCTGCAGTGAATTTCGGTATAAACTACGGCCAGTTTGCTGGCAATCTTCCTCCTCCATCCAAAGTAGCCACGCTTCTTCAATCCATCAATGTGAATAAGGTAAAACTCTACGATGCGAACCCTAACATCCTCGCCGCCTTCGCCAACACGAACATCGAAGTAATAATCAGCATCACCAATCAAAATGTTGGAACCATGGTCGATCCGTCGCAAGCTCAATCGTGGATCCAGCAGTCTATCCAACCATTTCTGCCCCAAACCAAAATCACCTGCATCACCGTCGGCAACGAAGTTCTCGTCAGCAACGACACTTCTCTAATGAACAGTCTCGTTCCGGCGATGCGGTCGGTTCATTCCGCTCTGGTCAGTCTCAATCTAGATAATCAAATCTGCGTTACGACATCTCATTCTTTAGAAATTCTATCGAATTCATACCCTCCGTCTTCAGGTTCGTTCTCCCCAGATCTTGCCCAATTTATCCAACCAATTTTGAATTTCCACACCCAGACGAACTCCCCTTTCCTCGTCAACGCCTACCCTTTCTTCGCCTACAAAGCTAACCCCAACACAGTTCCGCTGCAATACGTTCTGTTCGAACCCAACGCCGGCGTAGTTGATCCCAACACAAATTTGAAGTATGACAACATGTTGTATGCTCAGATAGATGCAGTCCACTACGCGATTCAAGCTATGGGTTTTACGGGGATCGAAGTGAAGGTTTCGGAGACAGGGTGGCCGTCGAAAGGCGACGCCGACGAGCCGGGAGCCACGGTGCAGAATGCTGCAACTTATAATGGGAATTTGATGCAGAGGATAGCAATGGGACAAGGAACTCCGGCTAACCCTTCGGTGCCCGTTGATGTTTACGTGTTTGCACTGTTCAACGAGGACGAGAAGACCGGGCCGACGTCGGAGAGGAATTATGGGCTGTTTTATCCTGACGAAACTCCGGTTTATCAACTTCAACTGGACGATGCTGGGGTTGGTCATCTATCTTCCAATGCCATGGTAAGTCCTCCTTAAAAAATCTAATTTTTATTTTGAGTTTTCTTTATTTCTTAAAAAAAAAAAATCAACATCTGAACTTTCATTTCTCTTCCTAATGCCATGGTAAGATCATCTGAATTTTTAAAAAAAAAAATTCAACATAATTTTGAAAATGAATATTGCAAATAGTTTATCTATGAAATAAAGCTAATTTGATTCTTACGTACGAAAGAAGTCGGTTTCAATTTCAAAATTAAAATAAAGGGTTATTTGCATTATATCTACTCCGATAATTCGAAATTATAAAAATATAATATCCTAGTTCAAAATATTATTTTAAATTGTCCTCGTAAAATAATAGGCCTCTTCCTTTAAAAAATGATAATGCAATTTTGTCTTTTCACATAACCAATACATAAAAAATTTATTTTGAATTAGGAATATAAAAATACAATTTGATTTATGTTGGCATAAAAGTATATAATAAATGTTCTAAAAAAAAAGAAGAAAATAAATTGGGGATGATGTTATACGGTGGCAGAGAGGTTAGCTGATGACTTCTTGTCTCTTCTCTCTTTGATAAGCAAGTAATGAAAAGGATTTTGGAATATTAAAAAGTTCAACTTTGATTCCTCCTCTTGCAGGTGCTATCTATTTTGAATTCTATGATGGCGGTGGCGGCGACATCGGCCCTCGTCTTTGCTTAATTCAAAACATTTCCGTTCTTTCGAGACGTGGAAAACGGAGTGCTGATATACAACAATTCTTTTGGGAATTTATACAAAAGAAGGTATCGTCTCATCTTCACATTACTTCTCATTTATTTATTCTGAACATAATTCTCTAGAGACCGGTGTGATGGGCCATGAAGGATTGGTGGCCCATGACATGCATACTCTTCGGCTTTAGCTCGGCCAATTCTAGAGACATTCTAGAATATCTAAATATGTCGCATAAGATGTTGATAGCTTTGTGACACGAATATCTAAATATTCTATAGAGATCTATCAATTTATATGTATTTAACATTTGTAAAATTGATGAGCTATAACATTGACACATTTTTATGTTCTATAAAGTATCGCATTACATCTTTGAAAAGAATAAAATAATTAAGTCTAATAGATCGCCGAATTTATAATTCGAAAACACGTAATTCATGAACTACAACTTCCTAGCCTATTAGGCATGTTTTTTTTTTTTTTCTTTTTTGACATTTTAAAAAAGTATAACCTCACAATTCCCTATTATACAAAAAAAATGCTTTTTTAAAAAGAAAAGGCTATTCGGCCTGAATACTTTAGTCAGAGAATATTCCGAATAAGTATTCGTGTGCTCGGGATTGGTAAATTTGCGATTTTATCAATTCTGAGGCATATGAATACGCGTTCGGATTGTTTTGAAGACTGCATAAGTGGGGAGTTTAGTTGATTGGTTTGTTTTTGTGGTAATGCAGGTTTTAGGGTGTATATATATATATATATATTTGGAGAGTTGGGGAAGAACTCCTTGTCATGACACAAGAGGACTAACAGTAGACACGATCCACATTGCACGAATATATCTTTTCTTTTCTTTTTTTTTTTAAAAATTATTATTATTATTATATGTACAATTTAGTTTTACAATTTTTGTAATGAAAATTAGTTTTCAAATTTCCAAGTGTTTTCTTAGAAATGATTAGCATTAAGTGAATGTCGTGCTTCATAACATCAAAATATCTATTCTTAAAGATTGTTTTGATCGTGAGAAATTTAGGACTGATATGTTAGTCTATACATTAGCCTATTTTTTAGTAAATCTTTTATTAAAAATTTGATGAATAATCATTTTGATTAACTTGAAAAATAGAATGGTGCCATTTCTAAAATATTGAGAAGTAAAAAATATCACTTCTCAAAACATTTAATTAAATTTTTGGCTGATATAGATAATACAATATCCGTTATGAATTATTTATAGTCAAATTATAAAAAAAAAGCATTTTTCAAATTCTAATGCACACTGAAAACTACAACCCATCCACATAGAAAAGCGCCCGAAAATAACATATTTTACGCCGTTATGCAACACCGACGACTATATATATCCTTTCAACTCCGAAAGAATAATATCATTCTCTTACTTTTTCTTGCCCTACTCGAACTCTTAATAGTTTTCATCCATATCAGACATCATTTAAAAAAAAAAAAAACCCTACTAATTTGCTTAAGTATTGCTAGTTCTGGTGTAGATATTTTGGTTATCATGGGCAGAGACCATCCTACTCGAGCAATCTGCATAATTAAGCGACCGTGATTAGAATACTGCTATTCATCCAGACTATCATATCTCCAATACAATCAGAACTATATACTGTATATTTATCTATACATTATACACATCCCGAGATATAGCAAGTGTTTATAGGAATATCACGGTCTTTCCTTTACTGATTAAAAAAAAAAATAATCTCACTTTACGTTTTACAAAGGAAATTCGGGGACGCAGAATCAAAAGGATATTAAATTGCACATAATTATGTACCTGAAGTTATAGATGTTGTCATGATTTTCAATTTGTTTTCTGAAATAATCTGCACAAAAGAAATTTGAAGCACGTTAGTTATTCGAAGCTCTCAAAGATCCCACCGATGAATGTGAACGGCTATCAAAAAAATTCTAATCGGATCTCTTAAGAAGGAGACCAAGTACTTAGTAGTATTTATAAGAGATCTTTCATCAAAATCTCATTGGCCCACTAACTTCGTAACTGTATTAAACCAAGGAGCCCACTAACTTCGTAATCCTAGACCATATCAAATAAGGGCCACATTAATGTTAAATGGAATAAACAGACTTTGGCACGATAATATTCCATATATGATTTTATCGAATTAGACTGTCAAGAAAATTAATAGGAATATAAACTCAAAAATTGAGAACAAATTAGCTTCAACTATGCATGAAAATTCATTCAACAACTTGCATCCCTAATCTATTATCCTTACATATAAATTCTAAAACAATCGTCTGCCCAGGACGCCGAGACATTTGAATGGTGAATCACCGCATAACGACCATCTACCCAGCATGAAGGCTTTGCATGAGGAATCTTCACGCCGAGGCATCTGACTCGACGTGAAGATTCCTCATGCAAAGCCTCGGCGTGAAGATTTCTTAATCACCATGAGGAATTTTCACGCCGAGGAATTTGACTCGGCGATGAGATTCCTCATGCAAAGCCTCTGCGTGAATATTTCTTAATCACCACCAGGAATCTTCACACTGAGGCATTTGACTCGGCGTGAAGATTCCTCATGCAAAGCCTCGGCATGAAGCTTTCTTAATCACCATGTAGAGCCTCCGCATGACGTGGCAGACTTTAAATTATTTTTTTTTATTAATTTTAATACATATAAAGGCATATTTGTCTTTCCATAAAGTTTAAAAAATTAAAAATAAATACATATAAAGACATATTTGTCCATCCACAAAGTTAAAAAAATAAAATGGGTTACAATGGGTTAAATGGGTAGTGACACCAATTATAAATAAAAGGACCAGTTAAATGGGTTACAATGTTGAAGGCCCATGTTGCAGGCCCACGAGCCCATCTCACAGCGTGGCCGCACGGTGCGCGTATCGGTAGTAGATTTGAATACTTTCTTACCTGGTAGAAGAGCGCCGTTTCAGAAATTTCAAATCATTTCAACTCTCTCTCTCTCTCTCTCTCTCTCGCTCGCTCGCTCGCTCTCTCCGTTCTGCATCTGCGACTCCTTTGTCGATCTCCGCAGGAGCTCATATGGCGTCGAAACACGACAAAGAGAAGGCCGTCAACGTCCAAGTCCTCCTCCGATGCAGGTGCAGTTACAATTTCTCAGCATTTTGATGATAACTTTCAGATCATAGAATCTATGAGTAAGGATCGAGTTTGAGTTTGTGTTTGTTTGCTGCAGGCCGTTTAACCACGACGAGTTGAGAAACAACGCGCCTCAAGTGGTTACCTGCAATGACTTCCAGAGGGAGGTAGCTGTTAGCCAGATCATCGCTGGAAAGCAGATCGATCGAATTTTCACTTTTGATAAGGTAGCTGATTTGATTGATTTATGTAGTGATTACATCGGGCTTTTTTTTGGGGTTAGAAAAGACGGACTGCCACTTTGTGAGACAGCCTATCTAATCAACGTCTTATTGAAATTACATATTAGAAATGAACTTTGTAGTGGAAGTCTATGGGAATTTCTCTGCATAACAAGCTAGCAATTTAGTTTATTGAAATAAGAAATTTGTCGTTAAATGCAAATTAGAAGCAAATTAATAGCAGCAATAGTAATTTTTAGTTACTGCTAGCCTCTGAAGATTTATTCAATTTTTGTATCTGCTGTTCAGTACTGTTGATCATCAAAAACATTAAACTCATTAATTTTGGCTTTTATCCGCTTCACTGTTTATCTCGACTATAACAAGATTTTGTTCATTTTGCTTCAACTGATTATTTTCTGAATTTGGCTATTGGCAATACTGATTGTTGGCATCCTGAAAAAAAACCTATTGCTATTAACTACGCATGCAGCCCCTGCACTAAGGTCAGCTGGTGGTGCGGGTGCTTCGTGAAGCACTCATCACTGATTCTGTTCCTATGTCCTGCAAGGGAGCATAGATGTTTTCCTTATGTACCTTGTGGTACCATGCCACATGTGTCATGAGCTGCCTCAAATGGTGGCACTGGGCAGGACCATCAGGAAAGGGTTTGGAAGGCTGGCTTGTCCACATGGTTGGCTAACCCATGCAAGAATCCATCTTGCTGGCCTCACAAAGTAAAATTTACAAACTACCGATGTTAGTCGTAGTAATTCCTTAGGTAAATATTGTAAAGAGCATATGGTCAAGTAAAAATAACGATCCAAGGGCAGTGCCTACTTCTGTGTTGTATTTTCCCGTACGTTGTCATCCTCTAAAAAAGGGACACTTTCAGAAGTATAAGAGATACATGTTGGAATGGAGCTTAAGTAAAAGGTTGTATTCTTTAATAGTTTTCTTAAAACTTCAGAATCTGGAAATGCGTCCAGTACTTTATTGCATCGATTTCTTGATCATTTTTCGCGCCTTAAGAATCTATAAGCCTAGTTATTCTCATGCTGCATGAAGCCTCTGCAGTAATGCATGTACTACCAAATCTGCAATAATTCCTTTCCTAATGAACATATTCATGTGTGCATGCACAGGTATTTGGACCTTTAGCTAAGCAGAAAGATCTATATGAGCAAGCCATGGTTCCCATAGTAAATGAGGTATTGGAAGGCTTTAACTGTACCATTTTTGCATACGGGCAAACTGGTACAGGTAAAACTTACACAATGGAAGGTGAATGTAGAAAATCTAAGGTATGAATTTTACAAGTTTCTTTAATATATCTCAAAGTGCCTTATATTGCTATGGACAAGACTAATGAAATTGAATGCTGCAGAGTGGACCTGATGGTCAGTTGCATCCAGATGCTGGCGTTATACCAAGAGCAGTGAAACAGATTTTCGACACATTAGAGAGTCAAAATGCAGATTACAGTGTGAAAGTCACGTTTATTGAGTTGTACAACGAAGAGATCACCGACTTACTTGCTCCTGTTGAACTATCTAAAGCTGCTTTAGATGACAAGCAGAAAAAAACCTTACCTCTGATGGAGGATCAAAGAGGAGGAGTTGTGGTCCGAGGTATAGAGGAGGAAATCGTAACAAGTGCTGGGGAGATATTTTCATTACTTGAGAGAGGTTCTGCGAAGCGACGTACTGCAGAAACATTATTAAACAAACAATCCAGGTGATTTGTTGCCTTTTAACTATTTAAACAAATTATTGGTACAATTGGTTTAGCTCATCTGATACTGTATTTCTCCTTCAGTCGCTCACATTCCCTCTTTTCCATAACCATTCACATTAAAGAGGCAACCCCAGAGGGGGAGGAACTAATAAAATGTGGGAAGCTAAACTTGGTTGACCTTGCGGGTTCGGAGAACATATCTCGTTCTGGTGCAAGGGAGGTATGTTGCTTTTTTACCGAATTTTTATTTTATGAGATTGATACGTAATTAGTAGGCATTTCTTGTTTTTCTTAGGGACGAGCAAGAGAAGCGGGTGAAATTAATAAGAGTTTGCTTACACTTGGACGAGTTATTACTGCTCTTGTGGAACATCTTGGACACATTCCTTACAGGTTTGGACTTGGTACAAAGACATTAATATGATTGATTTGTATGGCTATGATGTTTACTAGCCTTTTCCGCTGATGTTCTTCATATGCAGGGATAGTAAGCTTACTAGGTTACTTCGTGACTCCCTGGGTGGACGAACAAAAACATGTATAATTGCTACTGTGTCGCCGTCTGTACATTGCCTGGAAGAAACACTCAGCACATTAGATTATGCTCACAGGGCAAAGAATATAAAGAACAAACCTGAGGTACTCAACAGTATTTTATTAGATAGTATTTGGTTTTTCCACATTCATCAGATGGTTTTAGGGATCAAGGTAGGCTTTAGAGTGTCCGGTATGATTTTATGTTACTGATTGAGTCTTCCTGACTCCTAAGCGTGGACACAAATGATGTATTATTACTTTTTTTAAGAAAACATCAATGTTCTTTGTTTTACGATTTTTAGAAGATAATGTTGTTTTGACAAGATGAACAACACCCCCCCCCCCCCCCCCCCCCCCCCAAAAGAATACTTGCTTGTTATATTTTCTGTAGTTGTTCTTTGAAAATGCTTGTACATTATCATGCACAGCTATTTTTACTAATTTTCCTCTCACAATGTAGGTGAACCAAAAGATGCACAAAACAACATTGATTAAAGATCTGCAGGTTGATATTGAGCGGTTGAAAGCAGGTACTCTCCCCTTGCACCGTACCTTTGTTCTTTATTGGAGTGTAACGGGCTTATTCAGTTGATATGTTATGTCAGAGTTACATGCTGCTCGAGAAAAGGATGGAGTTTACATACCAAAAGAGCGATATGATAAGGAAGAGAATGAGAGGAAGGTACCGTTACAACTACTATGTGAAGACTTTGTATTTGGATTACCTACATTTTATTTGTCCAACATTTTTTTTTTGGGTGCAACCGTTCACTTATTAGTCATAGAGAGTGTGTGACATGAATTACTGTTCGTATAATATCTTCAAAGAATAAAAGTTTGCTTTTTGTCCATTATGACTTACAAATTTGGTTTTCTTGCTTGATAGGCCATGGCAGAACAGATTGAGCAAATGGAAGTCCTTCTAGAGGCTAATCAAAAGGTTTCTTTCTTGTTCATGATGGACTTTTGTTATCTTATGATCCTAATTTGAAATGCTTAAACTATAGTGATTCTGTCCAGCAAATTGAGAACCTGCAAGAGAAGTACGAGGGTCAGGCTCAACAATCTGCTGATCTTAGCAAAAAACTGGAGGCCACTGAGGTTTTTCCAATATTATAACAGTCTGATTTGTAATAATTCATCAATAATCAAGCATTCAATCTAGAAACTTCTATCCCTTGCAGCGGAGCTTGGAGCATACCAGCAAGCTACTTGCTTCTGTCAAGGAAGACCTGAAGCATGCGCAATATAATCTAAAAGAGAAGGATTTTATTATATTGGAGCAGAAGAAGGCTGGTACATGGCATTTTGATTAGCAAGATATTATTGAATGTGCAAGGGACTGTTCTAAATGCAATGATTTGTATGCAACAGAAAATGCGTTGGCACAACAAGCATGCCAACTTCAAGCTGATTTAGAGAAGTCAATTCGTGATAATGCTTCACTATTTTCTAAAATTGGTATGCTCCTTGGTTTAACTTCTACCTTTTAATTTCAAGAGTCTAATTTGATAAAATGTTTGCTTACTTTTTGGTTATGATGTCACAGCAAGAAAGGATGAATTGAATTTAGCAAATCGATCTTTAGTGGACAACTATCACGCAGATTTAGTTAAGAAAATCAATGAACTGTCCAGTTCTATTGCCTTTTCCATGTATGAGCAAAACAAGCATCTTGAGCGCGTTCAGAAGTTGTGTTGCTCTTGTGTAGATTTCAATAATAAGGTAGATGCAATATGTTGTGTAATGTCAAGCATTGGCTATTGTAATTGCTAAAATTTTCTACTTGTTATTGATGATATTCTTCCAGGCTGTTGTAGAACTCAAGAAGAAAGTATCAGCTGCAAGAGCTTTGTACAGCTCTCACATAGAGGGAATACAAAATGAAGTGCGCTTGCACAAGGCAAACACGAATGCAAGCTTAGAGGAGATTTTATCTTCTGTTTCGGCTAATTCTTGTTCCTTTGACCAAGTGAGTTGATATTGTACTTTAAATGTTGCAAGACTACCCATTGTCTAATTTTGCATACCCCGTCTCTGTGAAAGTTGCTAGCTGTGGCTGATGGAGAAGCGGACTTAATTTTTGATGATTTACAAAAGGCTATAGTGAACTACCAAGGAGAGATTGAAGCATTTACTACTGAATTGAAAGAGGTCTGTAAAATCTCTTATAATGATTTCTGTGGTATCAACTTCTATCAGCTAATTGTTTTCTTTTCCTTGTCATTCTAATTCATTAGAGATTCCGTAGTAGCTTGAATCATTCCAGGAAGATCTCCAATTTCATTGTTGGAGTCCTGGATAAGATTCAAGAAGATTCACAGAAGCTTGAAAGCCATGTAGATCGATCATATAAAATTCAGTCAAAGAGTATCCAGGATATCCAGAAGGCATTCGAGGTATTCTACAATTTTTGTTTACCTGTTAAAACAAATTTAAGAGGTTATCTCAGTTTTGTGTTATGCGTAGGAACAATCTCGATCAGAGGCAGAGAAACTTCTCGATGACATTTCAAGTCTGGTTTCTGGCCATATGGAAAGGCAAAAGAGTTTGGTTTGTTCCGAATCCTATTAGCTTATTCTGAATTTCCATTGTAGAGAAAAATCTTTTAGAAATACCTAATTTCCAGTTGAAAGTGAGGCTGACGGGGATAGCAGAAGCTTCTCTGGAGGACAAGGCTTTCTTGGATGGGTATACTTCCGCGACCCAATCTGCTACAGCAGATGCTAAGAGAAAATGGGAGGAGTTTTCTAAGGAAGCGGATATCCACTCGATAGATGGTTCAAATTTTGCTGATACGAAACACCGTGAAATGGAGCTTCTTCTACAAACAGGGTCTTTATCATTATATACTATTTTGTTGTTACCGCACTTCGTACAAGTCCTTGTCTTATACTTGTGTTTTCTTGTGGAAACAGATTAAGCATGGTTAATACTGCTTCACAACATTCGAAAAAGACTCAAAAAATTATGGGTGAGATGAGCGACAACCACATCGCAGAGATCCAGACGCTGATAAGGTAGAGCACATCATCGGTCTCATAAAACACCACTTTATCGTTGTTGGTTGGAGACAAACTTAGAATTTCTGACCTCTTGAGCCAGACAAGCTTGCTTTTAGCATTATATTATATTTTACTACGTAACATATTGCAGCACTGCTATCGAGAACAACGAACATCATGATAAGGGGGTCGCAGAAGCTAGGCTCGCTGCACAGGAGGATGTATTCTCTTGCAGCAACGATATTCTCCGGAACTTCAATGGTACGCAGTTCCAACCACTCGTTATTGACTAGTATATTCCCCATTATTATTGTCTTTGCATTCTTTAATGCAGTTATTTATTAACTTCGTTCGTAAGTACATGTAGACGAGAAATGTTTGTACCTCTATAAAATTTCTTACTATGAGGTGAGAATCATCTCCACCATTTGAACTCTAATGAAATCTCTACTATGAGCTGAGAATCATCTCCACCATTTGAACTCTAATGAAATCTCTACTATTTAGGTGAGAATCATCTCCACCAGTTACATGTTATATATTAAGACTATAATTTCTGTATCATCTTAGAGATTTCTGTTAGAGTCCAATATAGAGATCCCCAACACTGTCTCAGATGCTTTTGTTATGTAGTCTTTGATAAAACTGCAGTGAAAAATATTTGGATTCATGTAAACCCGACGAAACAAAATAGTAACAGGTTTCTTGCTGGCAAAAAAACAGGTGCAATCGATCATGCACAGGAGTCGGCGTCTCAAATAACCGCTGCTGTTGAAGCTCATAATTCGACATTGCAACGTCTACGAGATAGTCATACTAGTCTAACAGACGAAGTCAAGAAAAAGTCGGATGCAACTTTCGCGGAGAATTACATGGTGAGTTTATTCTGATTAAAAAACCAATATTAATTATCGACGCCCTTTATTTCCGATAATAATAAAATTATTTAATCCAGGATTACGAACCTACCGGAGATACGCCTTTGAGGTCAGAGCCGGAGGTACCTAGCAAAGGGACTATAGAGGCCCTTAGAGCGATGCCGATGGAAGCACTCTTGGAAGAATTCAGGGAGAACCATCCCTACGAATCGACGAAGGAACCTAAACCATCCCTAATTCCTCGGTCTCCTTTGATCCAACTAAACCGAATATCATCCCCTTCGCCGTCTCACCAACACCAATGAGTCTAAAGTCCGTGTTTTGTGTATGTTATCTACTACGCCGTATTTGTTTGTTCTATTGTCGTCGAGAGGGGATCTTTCGCAGTTCTCCTCGGTTTGGTTTATCGCGATGTTTTCGGTCACGATATAATCCCTGTGATGTTGTAATTTGAATCAAACAAGAAAGGTGCTATAGTTAGCAAGCAAATTGAGATACAGTGTTCGACGAAAATATCTCAAAGTTTTTCCCAAAATTTGTTGTGCTGTCCGGCTTGAATTCGAAATTATGCTGTTAAAAATCTACTATTTATGATGTTCAAAATTTGCTATTTTGGGTCACAGTGCCGTGAAATAAGCAGAAAATGTGAAGAATTTGAGAGAAATTCTGGGAACTTTCATAGAAATGTAGTATTTTCTCAACAGCATGCATCAAAATACAATGTTATCTAGTGCGTACATTCTAATCCGTTCGTCGCCCAACACTGATCCCGAGACGATCATGGCATTCATCAGCACCCCACCGAGCTCCTAGGAGAAAAGGTAAGTCTCCGTCATGTTCTCCTGATGAACGATGTCGAGGAACACCGGGTCGATGGTGACGTGGCTGTCTACGTGGACTCTGAACCGGCGGGCCAAACAGAGAACCCTAGCGGCGCCGGCGATGTCGACGGTGCCGTCGAGGACCATCTCGCCTGCTGCGGCGTCGGCCAGGATTGAGGAAGCATGCCGGGAGATCTTGATGCCGCCGAGACGCGTCGGCAGCTGGAGCATCTGGCAGGACATCGGCGGCTGAGCTCCGGCGACGATTTTGGCAGAGCCGAGGAGGTCGCCGGCGTAGGAGATGGACATGGTGGTGGGAGAGTAGGCGATGGGGACGATGTTGGGGTTGGTGACGTGCACGGTCAGGATTAGATCGAGGTCGAGGTGTGGGGGGTTGAGCTTGAAGGAAGATAGAGAGATGGAGATGAGGTGGAAGGTGGGGTCCCTCGGTCTGCCAAGGAGGAGGACTGTCGCCGCCGTCGCCGCGGCGGCGCCCACGGCGGCGGAGGCCCAGCTCCACCGGAAGCCCATTTAGCTTAAGCTTTAAGCTACACTGCTATGCTTTTGCTCCGAACTTCTAGGTGCAAAAAAAATCGGATAAGGTTGTACGAACAAAATTAGTCTAGAAAATTAGCCCGAATTTCATTTTCTTTTTTTAAATTTTAAGACTGCAGTTATTATTAAAAACTTAACCTAAAAGATTATTTCTATTTAAAGTTTTTTAAAATAAAAATTAAATCCAAATTTGTTCCAAAAAGCTCTGACATTTACATAATTTTTTTCGTTTATTTTTTAAAACAGTTTTCGCTTAAACTTTTCAATTTTGTTAAAAGAAATTTGTATTCATTTTAAAAAAAAAAACTAATAATTATATATATATATATTATATAACGCCAGCGACTGACTGTCGCTGTGTCAATGTTGAGCGCGAAAACGAACACAAGAGTTCTAATTTCAGCCTTGTTTGGATGCGGAAACGCAAAGCAGATCAAAGAAGTCCATGCCCGATCCATCACCTCCTCCATGATCGAAAATCTTGTATTTGCAAATAAATTGCTGTACAGTTACGTTCATCACAGATCATTAGATGATGTTCGTACTCTCTTTTCTTCTATGAGAGAGAGGAACAATGTGTCCTGGAGCGTAATGGTTAGTGGATTTGCCAAGCTTGGTGATTACAGTAGCTGCTTAGATACTTTCAGAAGCTTCATTCGATCCGGCGGTTGTGTTGATAATTACATCGTTCCTTCTGCTCTGAGGGCTTGTAGAGATACTTTGTCTATTCGAGTTGGAGGGGAAGTTCATCAGTTGGTTTGTAAAGCGGGCTTAGAATTTGATGTTTATGTGTCAGCTGCGCTTGTTGATATGTATTCGAAGTGTGGAAATATTGAGGGAGCACGGAAGGTGTTCGATGAAATGGGGAACAGAGATCTCGTCACGTGGACATCACTGATTGGTGGGTACGCAGAGTGCGGTGATCCTGAGGTGTCTTTGGCCATGTTTGATCGTATGCTTGAGGAGCGCGTCGTTCCTGATACGATCACTATGGTGACGGTTGTATTCGGTTGTGCAAAATTAGGTCTAATGTGTAAGGCTAAGATGATTCATGAGTATATTATCAAAAAGAAGTTTCCTTTGAATGTGATTCTGGGTACTGCTTTGATTGATATGTATGCAAAATGTGGGAGTATAGATGCTTCTCGAGATATTTTTGAAAAGATGGAAGAGAAGAATGTTGTTTCTTGGAGTTCGATGATGTCGGCTTATGCGTTCCACGGTCGTGGCAGAGAAGCTATTGATCTTTTTCATCACATGTTGCACTCTGGAATTCGGCCCAATAGAGTCTCCTTTCTTTCTGTTTTGTACGCTTGTAGCCATGCAGGTACGCGGCTGCTTTTCTTTTTCTTTTTTTTTTTTCTTTTTTAATTTTATTTTCCATAAGAGAGATACTGAGGTGTCATTTAAATAGTATTAAGATACGACAACAACAACAATCCAGTCAGGTACCCAGCCACCACGGCGGGACTTGACTGGGAAGTAGGGGTGAGTATTCGGGTCAACCCGAATTAACCCGACCCGAACTGAAAATACCCAACCCGAATTAAAAGATACCAACCCGATCCAAACCAAATTACCACTCAACCCGAACTGTCCCGAACCGTAAAAATTTCGGGTTGGTTCGGGTTGACCCGATTTTAAGAATTGTTTTTAAAGAAAGTAAGATTAAACAACAAAAAAAATAAAAGACTAAATAATAATTAAAAAAAGAAAAAGAAAAAAAACTACACATAAAATAGACAAGGGTTGGCTCGCGAGGTTCATTCGAGGGTAGGTAGTAGTGTAAAAAAGTAAACAAATAAGTAAAATAAATAGAAGAAAAGAAATTTTAGAGGCCAACCCGAACCCAAAATGCTTAACCCGAATTACTTAAATAGCAACCCGATCCGACCTGAACCCGAACCCGAACTCGAATCCGAAATTTCACATATTTTCGGGTCGGATCGGTTTGGAAATTCGGGTTTACCCGAATTATGCTCACCCCTACTGGGAAGGGTAGATGTACCCAGCCATTGCCCTGAAGAAGGATGTTTTCGTAGAAATGCTACCGAGATACTAAGGTGGAATATTATCATGCAGGTATGATTGATGAAGGAAGGAAGTTCTTCTATGCCATGGAAAGAGATTATTTGGTAGTACCTGATTTAAAGCATTACACCTGTATGGTTGACCTACTTGGCCGAGCTGGTAAGCTCGATGAATCGTTAGAATTAGCTGAGAATATGAAAATAGAAAAAGATGAGGGTTTCTGGGGAGCATTGCTGGGTGCGTGCAGCATTCATGGTGATATTGAATCTGCCAAAAAGGCTTCTGTAGGAATTCTTGAATTATGTCCAAGAAATCCAGGTCATTACGTGCTGATTTCGAATGTGTTTGCCAGTGCACGTATGTGGAATGAAGTAGCAAATGTGAGGGAATTGATGTCCAGAAGACGTATTAAGAAGGTCCCCGGATGGTCGTGGATTGAGATCGATGACGAGGCCTATCAATTTAAAGTTGGAGACAAAAGCCATCCGCGGTCTAAGGAAATCCATGAAATGTTGGTGATATTGGGCGAAAATCTTGAGCAGACTGGATATATTCCTGAGAAGAACATATCATCGCAGCATGTAAATGAGGCGCTCAAACTGTAGTTCTTCTATATTCAGAGTAAGAAAATAGCGACTTGTCTGATCAGCTTTCCTTTTAGGAAAAAGCCATTCATCAGGGCCGTCAGGGTCCCTGATGAACAACAGCTCTCTTCCTTTTATGAAAAGGAATAATGTCATATCAACCCCTACTTATGTACTGCCCTTCTAAATAATCCCCTATTTGTTTCAGATGATTACTAAACCAAGCCAAAACACATATATTAGTATTTCTTTGAAAAAAATTGAATATGAAAAAAAGAGATTTTGATGTGCTTTACAGCTTCTATAATGAAATTTTCCAAAAAAAAAATCCATATAAAAGGTGTTTTAGTCTTTACTAGTTAAAAAAATTGGAGCCTCAACATATTTATTTACAAGCATTTTTTTGGAAACATTTTAAATACAAAAGTTGTAGAGTACACTAAATTTATTTTTTTCCTTTTCAATTTTTTTTTAAAAAAAATACTTATGTATTAGTGTTATTCGACAAAATCAGGGGTTTATTCGACAAAATTCTGCAAAGCAGGGGCTTTTTTGCCGAAACCAATGCTGCAAAGGATAGTGATTATTCTGAATAGAAGTGCTTGTTCATACGAAGACTTAATATACAGTGGCTAGTTCAGAATAACCATTTCATTAGCACATGGTTGTTATATAGTGCCGTGGATTAATTTCGACAAAAACCGCAACAATCCTCGTCATATACTGGTTTTTCTGAATGCTAGTGTTTCACTGCTTGAATAGAAATTCTTGTTCATATGAAGACTTATTAGTGATACAGATTCATGTTTTTCTGCTTTTAGACATTGCATGCTACTCGAGGGATTACATGGATCTTATGAACTAAGTCTTGACAATTTTCGGTGAAAAATATCTTCGGTTTGATGTAGAACATGATAAGACCTGGTGGACCATGCGAAGACGAAGAGCTAGTTCCCTTGTTATTTTCAGCAACAGCTGGCCGTTATAAAGTATGCAAAGCTTCAGGTATTTCTTGGTTTCATAGTGTATTTTCAGAGAATATGCCATCAGATAATGTTAGTAAGCTGCAAAAGAACTTTTAAGCTTATTATTAAATTTGATCTATTGCCTTTACTTTTATCTTTATTTTTCCCCCTTTTTTTTAATCTTATTTATTCTTTTTTTTTTTTTTTTTTGCATCTATATTTCTATTAGGGCCGTCAGGGGCCCCTAATGAGTGGAATTTCTGTTTATGTTATTTTATCTTACTGCCATATAATACGTGCGTTGGTCATGCTTGTGTGTATTTGTTCGGAGTGATTCTTGTCCTGTGAACCTGTGTGATTGCTTATTCAGACTACGTCCTACAGAAACAAACTCCTTAAGGACAATGCCTGCATATATCTACCCTTCCCAGACCCCGCTACGGCGGAACTTACCTGGGTCGTCGTTGTTATACAAATTTTTATCTGCCAACTTTTTATCAATTTACTTTTTGAGTCTGTTACGGAGCTTTGGCTGAGATTAAATCTATTTGCAGTTGCTAGAATTGTTTATTCTGTTTTATGAGCTCGGAGAAAGCCGAGTTCTTTCATGCGTTGTTGGTTGTCTCCTGTCATGAGTCATCTTCCAAGGAACCCTTTTACTGATATAACCGAAGGTTGTAAGTTATAACATAGCAACAGCCAGCTTTCCTTTTTAATTTATACGACGAAGTTTATTATTTTCTTATTAAACAAATATAAATTGTCATTTTCATTGCAGCTTCCTGTCAAGAAGACCGAGGTTCGTAGGTCCACGGGGGGTATATAAAAGCAAGCCCGCATTTCAGAAGCTCTAAACTACGCCGAGTTCTCACTTCACAAGCTCTGAAATTTCGCCACGATGACCCTAAATTCTCTCAGCCATGCTTTGCTCGTTCTACTGATTTCCATAGCTAGCAGTCCGGCGGTCAGAGCTGGAGATCCCGATATTCTATCGGACTTCCTTTTGCCGCCAAACAAAACCGTCGTCGACTGTTCGTTCTTCACATTCACAAATTTCCGCTCGTTGCCCAACGGAAACGATACGAAGAACTTCACTGTTTTGAAAGCAAACATCGCTGACTTTCCGGCGCTGGACGGACAGAGCGTCTCTTCCGCTGTGCTTCTCTTCCCTCCGGGGATCTGTTAACCCGCCTCACACGCATCCTCGTTCCGCCGAGCTTCTTTTCCTCATCGAAGGTTATCTCCAAGTCGGATTCGTCGATACCACGAATAAGCTCTTTAACCAGACGCTACAACCGGGCGACATGTTTCTGTTCCCGAAGGGGCTCGTTCACTTCCAGTCCGCGATCGGTCCGGGCCCCGCGTTCGCGTACTCTTCATTTGGCAGTGCGGATGCGGGGACTGTTTCGGTTCCTAAAACTGTGTTTGCGTCGGGGATCGATGACAGTATCTTAGCCAAGTCCTTCAACACCGATGTTTTCACCATTCAGAAGATCAAGACCGGTCTTGCATGAGCTTTTCGGTTGCTGAATATCGCAATAAGCCGTTTTAGTCGAGCAAATGGCATCTAATTATCCTTTTTATTTTCATTTCTTTTATGTTCGATTGTTCTGATCGAGTTTGTGCGAGATTATGTACTGTTTGAGAGTAAGAACTGTACAAGCAGTTAAAAATAAATCTCTAAAGTTGTATTTACTGAATGATAAACAGAAATAGTTGGATGATGATGATCTACCTAAATCTTACTTCTAAATGATCAACTGCTTGCTAGAGAATACGATTTTTTGGTATTTCGGCCAATTTTGGAAGCGTCCCGGAAAACCAAAAAACATTAATTTGCTATGCACACCCGAGAAACCACATATGCCGACGTGGCACAATCAAGACCACACATCACGATGGGTATATCTGTAATTTTGATATTTTGTGGGGATCACGAGGGAATTGTGCGGATCACGAGGTGCGTGTGTGGTAGAGATTGGTTGTGTGTGGTTTGTTGGGTAGTTTGTCGGAGGTGAATAGTTTTTTTCTTGGACATACGGAGGGAGGGCGGACCGAAAAGCAAACCTTTAGCTGTAAATAATTCTATCCAAATAAGACTATATCATACAATTTTGGACATTTGGGCAATTTAGGGTGACTGCCCAAATACAACATGTAGCCCGCCGTTATTTTTTTTTTTTTTTTTTTTTCAAAATTGTAAACTAGTATACGATTTTTTAGCTTTTTGCGTTATTTTTGTGAGGGCTACCCACAAAAGAAAAAAAATCGCCCATCGTTATCTTTTTCTCCAAAATTTTGAGCTATAGGATATGATTTTCGAGCATTCGGACAATTTTCATTGAGTGCAGGTCGGAAAGACAAAAACTGCCCGCTGTAATATTTATCTCTACAATCATGATCTAATACAGACGATTTTGGGACATTTGGGCCAATTTTACAGACGGGTAGGAAAGCAAAAAACTATTTATCATGATATTTATTTTAAAAAATGTAGCTATAATATATAATTTGGAGCATTCGATCAATTTTAGAAGGATGTCAATGAATGCTAAAAATCGTCCGACATCTTGAGATTCCAGAACTGCTTTACAACAAGCTCGGCCCATTAGAGGTCCAGTCAGTGTTTCAATTTGAGCCCATTTGAGTTCCATTTGAGTTCCAAAATTATGAGCTATAGGATACGATTTTCGAGCATTCGGCCAATTTTACGATGGTAGGTCGGAAAGAAAAAAAAAAACCGTCGTGATATTTATCTCTAGATCGTGATCTACAACATACGATTTTGGGACATTTGGGGCAATTTTTACAGACATCGAAAAGCAAAATCTATTTATCATGATATTTATTTTCAAAATTGTAACTATAGTATATAATTTTGAGCATTTTGATCAATTTTAAAAGGATGTCAACGAATCCTAAAAATCGTCCGAGATACCAAAATTGCTTGACAACAAAGCTCGGCCCATTAAAGGTCTAGTCACTGTTTCAATTTGAGCCCATTTGAGTTCAAATCATATCAAGGGGCATTATTGTCGCACATCTGATCCTATAAATCGCAGCGCCGCCGCAAATTCTAGGGTTTACCTGAGAACACGAGGAGAGTGCAGATCGATCGGCGGCTGCGAAGATGCAGATCTTCGTGAAAACCCTGACGGGAAAGACAATCACCCTCGAGGTTGAATCATCGGACACCATCGACAATGTCAAGGCTAAGATTCAGGACAAAGAGGGTAAGATCTCCCCAACTAGTTACTCTTCGATTTCAATTTGCTTGGGGTTTAGATTAACGGTATTTTTGTATTTATGTTCTGAGATTACAGTGAGGGTAGGATTTTCTTTTCTTCGATTTCAGTTTATTTGGACTTAGATCTTCTTTTTTCCTATTTATTTTCTGAGAATTGGATGCAGTGTGGAAGTCCCAACTATTTTTTTCAACTTGATTGGATTTTGTGTTTATGTGCTGAGATTTGTCGATTTTATTTTTGTTCCATTTGATATCAATAGGTTGACTGAATTAATAAGATTGTTCGCAGGTATCCCGCCGGATCAGCAGCGTCTCATCTTTGCCGGAAAGCAGCTCGAGGACGGCCGCACTCTCGCAGATTACAACATTCAGAAGGGTATGTGTTAATTTCTAGCGGATATTCCTCTTTAATTGTGCTTTCAGTAGCACTGATTTGAGTTTCTGTTTTGTTGTTATACAGAATCTACTCTGCATCTAGTGCTGAGGTTGAGGGGTGGTATCATTGAGCCGTCTCTGATGGCTCTTGCCAGGAAGTACAACCAGGAGAAGATGATCTGCCGCAAGTATGTATAACATTTATGTTTATGTTTGTATTTTAGCATTTTTTCTGCATTTACTACTTATGAAAAAATGGTAATATGTTAATTTTATGAGAATCTGTGATCTGCCTCAAGTATGTATAACATTTATGTTTATGTTATTATTTTAGCCTTTTTTTCTGCATTTACTGCTGATGAAACACTGGTAATATGTTAATGTTTTGGAGATATGTCTACAGTAGTTGATCAGTATGAATGCATCTGGAACTTTCATTTAGGATTTGGATTCATTAATGCTGTGGTTTTTAGTTTTTTCTTTAGTTTTTTAGCATTTCATTAGTACTTGATGTTGATGTTGGTCTTGATTTGGAAAGGATATTTGGTTGCTTGTTACTTTATCAAATATGTTCTTTTGTCCTCAAACTTTCAAGTATGTTGTATTGATCGATCAAATAAATATGTAAAGCAATATTATATTAGGAGCACAACCTGCAGGATTTTGTTGCTCACTTTCTATACATGTTTGTATGGATTATATGTATATGATCTTGGATGGTATTCGAGCTATCTCTATGGAAGTACTGCTCGGTCTGACCTAGTTTTGGTTTGGAACTTTGTTTAGAGGGCTTTGAAGGGAGGGAAAAGCGTTTGGCTAAGGGTCTGTTTACTTAGACATGAAAGGAGAAAAATTAGAAGCTAAGAAAGTGGAAAAGTCAACTTCTTTGTTCACTTTTAAAAGGAAATTGGAAAGTGATTTTATTACTTTCAATCCTCTATATAATTTTTCAATTCGCTACCTCACCAAAGGCTGCTAGAAATTTGGAGGATAGTGAGGAAGTATTTAATAATAATTATTAGTAGTTTGTTTTTTTAAGATTGATTGAATATTATAGTATTAGTACTAATAAATTTATATAATTACGATAGTAAGTGTACTGAATCTTATTTTTAAAGTAATAAGAAAACTCAAACCCTAATTTTCTTAATTGCCTTCCCAATATTTTCCACTTTACGTTTTCTTCCACCACCTTTTCATTTCCTATTTTTTGGCCAAAGTAAGTGGCCTTTAAGGTGTAAGGGTTAGCTAATGTGTACTGCCCTTGAAGTAGCTCAAGGACTCGATGGAAATGGAGAAGGATAAGATTTGGCCGAAGTTTGTAGAAGATTTTGTCCGAGGTAGGTCACGGATAGACTCTGAGTGTTTGGGGCCGGTCAAGAGAGACCTGATGGTCTAAGGTCGATCACAGACGGACACGGGAATCGGTTTTTGGTCATGTACATGCCTGGTGTCCAGGGTTGGTCAGACAAACCTAGGGGTAGCTGGTGTCTACTTGGATGCTATCGAATGGTTCGGACCGTACAAAACATGACTCAGCTGGATCCGGCCTAGGATATAAAGTGCTGCCTCTAGATTTTGGCAAGGAGAACGGTGTGATCCTTGCCCGGCGCATTCACGTGCAGGCATTGCTTAGCCAGCTTGGATGACATGATGTGGTTGAGCTTCCTTGATATATATATATATATTATATATATAGAGATAGAGAGAGAGAGAGAGAGAGAGAGAGCTGAGAATAGCTTTAATAAGCTAATATTTCAGCTGTTGATCTCATTGATCTAACGGCTGAGATGTTAGCTTATCAATGCGATTCTCAGGTCGAGTTGGATATATTTATATATTTATATATCTTTATTTACATATTTATAAACACGTACTCCATCTTTAGTCTCGTTTTAGCCGTTGTTTTTTTTTGGGTGGGAGTTTGTTTATTTATGATTTTCATAATTCTATTGAATAGGTGCTACGCAAGGTTACATCCAAGGGCTGTCAACTGCCGCAAGAAGAAGTGCGGCCATAGCAACCAGGTAAAGCCTGTAACTTCTCGTTAGTTAACGACTATATACTCACTAATGTCTTTTGATTCTAACGATTGCCTCAACAAAGCTGATAATCCTTTTTTTTTTCTTCGTTCCTCGCAGTTGAGGCCCAAGAAGAAGATCAAGTGAAACAGTTCTAGTATTGGATGGTATTCCTCATTTTCTTGGTCGTGTAGGAAATGCAAATGTTTGTTTCTTGGAATACTTACCGTTTTTGCTCGTAATTGGCCGAAATGCTGAAATGCCTCTTGAAATTGCTGGACAATTTTTAGTTTTCCCGCCTCCTCTTGAAATTGGCCGAAATGCCTGAAAATTATATATATTTCATGCTTGAAGAGAAATATCAGATTGTATACAATGGTTCCCGATTTGGAGGGAAATATCCTGCAAGATGTTTTTTGCTTTCTGGGCTCCCATTTGAAATAGGTTATGATTTTGATGGAAAGTATCACGATGAACTATTTTTTTACTTTATGGGCTGCTCTTTCCAAATTTGCGGAAATTTTTTGAAAATTTTATATTATAATTCATGATTTTGGAGAAAACTATCACCGCACGATTTTTTTTCTTTGCAGGCCACTTTCTTGAAATGGGCCGAATTGCTAGAAATCATATGTTATAGCCCACGCATTTGGAGAGAGAAATCACGATTGACAGATTTTTGCTTTCCGGTTCTTCCTCTCGAAATAGGAGGAAATGCCCAAAATCCTCACGATTTGGACGTCACGTAGAATGGTTATTAGTTTTAGGTCGTCTTCTATAAATTGGCTGAAATGTCCAAAATTCTTATGCTATAGCTCACGATTTTGACAAGAAATATTACGATGGATTACTTTTTGTTTTCCGCGCCGCCCTCTTGAAATTCGTTGAAATGTTCGAAAATAATGTCAAAAAAATCGTATAATATAGCTCACGATCTCGAAAAAAGATATCAGGGTGCACAATTTTTTACTTTTGAGGCAGTTCCCCCGAAATTGATTAAAATGTCCAAATTCGTATACTATAGCTCAAAATTTTGAAGGTAAATATCACTACGGACAATTGTTTGCATGCATTTTTCTTTTTCTTTTTTTTTTTCTTTTTTTTTTTCTTTTTTTTTTTTTTTTTTTTTTTTTTTTTTTTTTTTTTGGTGGGGGGGGGGGGGGGGCAGAGGGGGAGGGGTATCTCTTAAACAGAATCCATTGAGCATCTGATCTAACCCAAAGATCTAAAATATTCGAATAAACGAGCACACAAAATCCGAGAAGAAACAAAAAAAAGAATCGAGCCGGAATTTGAACAGCTCGATCCGGACCCACTTACCTTCTTCGGCAACCCAATTAGCCCTACGCGGCCCATAACACGATCACACGGAAAGTAGAATTTCATCCAATAAGATCCATACAAATTTGACAATACGTCGTTTGTGTGCACGTTTCACATATCTAATGGTTTAATTCGGTGTTTTTGTATTCGGATCTAAACACGGCCGACTGGAGCCCGCTTCAGATTTAGTCACGTGGCTGGACATTGTTCTTTATCCACTTAAATCTTCCTAGATATTAGCACATATTCCATTAACAAAAACATTTGTAAATAGATGTCTTATTAGTTCCAAAATATTATTTACAAATATTTAAATTATTATCAAAAATTTCTTCTATTAAATTAAAAATATTAAATTTTTTTAATTTAAATAGGTCTGAAAATACGTATTATAAACTAGCAAAGGTAATTTTTAATATCTTGTTATAATAATATTTGTAAAATTTTGAATACGATTTATTGTCCCGAGGATCTCCGTACGTGTCGATGCGCGACAGCCACGTGTCACGTCGCACGTGTCTGTCTTATCCAACGGCTGAAAAGAGGAGGCGTGGTGAATAAAGCGAGTCCTCGTGCGCCCGCCAAGTAATTTCCGACGTGTCCGCCGGCGATCCAGACGCCCAGCGCCTATATATAACAAACCAAAATCCCGGGGAGGTTTATGCAAAACATAGAGTTTATTACGGTGAAGTGAACACGCGACGGCGGCGATGGATCCGGTTTGCTCGTCGGCGAGGAATTTGCAGAGGAGGCCATGGAGTTATGCGGAGGAGAAGAAGTTCGAGGACTTGTTGGTTATGGTGGATGAGGGAGTACCAGACCGCTGGTACAGGATAGCCGCGCAGCTACCGGGACGCAGCGCGTCGGAGGTTTCAGAGCATTACGCGGCGCTGTTGGAGGACGTGGAAGCCATCGAGGCCGGCAACGTCGAGGTGCCTTGGCCGGACGAAGAAGAAGGGGAATACGATTGCCGCGGCGAGGCGGCGGCCGGACGGCAGAAGGCGGAGGAGCGACGCCGCGGCACGCCGTGGACCGAGGAGGAGCACAGGTGCTCTTGTTAGGAGGACTTCAGTTAAAAAAATATATATTTTTTAAATTATTTTTTAATATTTAGAAAATCAAAACTAATAAAATATCGTATGTTAAATTGAGATAAAATATATATTTTATTAACTTAAAATTGATTTGTTTATATTACAGGGCATTTTTGAAAGGTCTGAAAGAATTTGGAAGGGGAGATTGGAGGAACATATCGAGGTCGGCGGTGAAGACCAGGACTCCGACGCAGGTGGCGAGTCACGCGCAGAAGTATTTTCTCCGGCAGACTTCGCAATCGAAGGAGTCGAAGAGAAAGAGCATCCATGATATCGCATACTAGTCTCGTTCCTATCTCGAGCTAGGACTATCTATAAGTTCGCGCAAATTACGGATAGTGGATATATTCATATTATCAGGCTAACTATGTATAAAATGTAACCAGCAGACGACGCATCCGTGATGCGTGTTAGTAATATTAAAATTATGTTTAAATTTTATAATTTTCCATTTGTTAAATTTTTCTTTTTTTAATGTATAATTGCAAAATATTTTTAGTTCTTTCAATTATATCATTTTATTAGATATTATATTTTTTCTAAATAGAATAAAAAATATATCTTTAAAAAAAAAATCTAGACACGCAAATCCAACAAATAAAAAAAAAATCTAGTCTAAAGATTATATAAAATATATAATTAAAAAGAAAACAATGAACGATTTTGAATAAGGCATACAATATTTATGATAACTACTATATAATTTAAATTTATATTAACTATTTAATAATTATACTAAAATATAAGAGGCCAACAATCGACAAAGTCATGGTAAAATTTTCTCAAAAAGGGAAAAGAAATGGGAGCAAAGTCGAATAACCGAAATAACTGTTTGACTAGACATATATTATAATTAATATATCCTCAAGCTTATGAAGAATATCTTTACAGTCCTTATTGGGCTTCCAGTTAGTTGAACTTTGGGCTTGCCGCGTACCTTTTTAAAAAGTTCTTTTTTAGGACAATATATGGTTAGAAAGAACTTTATTTTAATGCGTATTATTTTCGATCGAAAAATAAAATGGATTATCGGCAAAGACCCAAAAAAAAAAGAAAAAGAAAAAAACAAATCAGCCCCATTTTAAATATTTAAAACAAATCTGTAAAATAGCATTTTAAGGTATACTGATTATGATATGAAAACTGAACCACTTCACTACAACCAACCCTTTATACAGTGCATGTATAAAATACAATGTATATATTGCATTAGTTATTATTATAAGTTAACAACTCCTCCATTTGTTCCTGCTCCCCTTTTGAACTGCACCATCACAACTCCTATTCCAATCTATAAAAACCCCATTCCTCCCCTCAAATCTCATCAAACAATCTCAATTTTCCGAGAAGAATCGGTCCATTTGATTATCAGTACTAAGAAAGCTTACCCGTAGCCAACATGAGCTCCGGCGAGGCGACAGCCATCGACGTCGGCGAGAGCAGCAGACAAGTTCCTCCCCCGGCAACCGTAGGAGCTCCGCCGACGGCGGCCGCCCCGACCAAGCGGAGAATTCCGCGGCTCTCTGCACTTTACAGGAAGAGCAAGGAGGGAGGCGGCGGATGGAAGAGAGGCGTCGCGTGCTTCGATTTCATCGTGAGGTTCTTCGCGCTCGCCGCAGTTCTCGCTGCCGCCATCACCATGGGAACCACCAATGAGACTCTCCCTTTCTTCACCGAGTTCTTCCAGTTCCATGCAAACTTCTCCGATCTCCCCGCCCTTACGTGAGTACTACACCATGCATCTCCACTCTCCATCTCTAACACTTATCCCAAGAACCGAACCTAATCCTTCACCGTTCATTCCGCGACTGACAACCTTAATTTTGCATGACTGGTAACCAAACCACTCTATATTTTTGTTGAAAGCTCATAAAAGTTTGCTGCTGTAAAAACTTTGTGTAGGTTTTTCGTGATCGGTAATGCGATAGCTGCCGGTTATCTCCTGCTATCTCTTCCCTTCGCGCTCGCCGGCGTTTGCTTTCCTCATGTAGTAGGGCTCCGCCTATTACTTCTCATCCTCGACACAGTAAGTTTCAACCCCCGACACAATATATATACGATTGTAGGCACTGTCTTAAAAAAAAAAATAAAAAAAAAAATAATAAAAAATCTATGTTTAGGATCAGGATATTAGTTTACGAATTTAGAATAACTAATAATTCAACACATAGTATCGAAGTTAAAGGTTCTAAATGGCTATGTGCAGGTAATTCTTGTTCTAACAACAGCAGCAGCAGCGTCGGCAACTTCGATAGTGTACTTAGCTCACACAGGGAACACTCGGGCAAACTGGGTGGCGATATGCCTCCGGTTCGACGGATTTTGCCAAAGGATCAGCGCGGCTGTCGTGCTCTCCTTCGTCGGCGTTGTGCTGCTCATGCTTCTCATCATGCTGTCCGCCCTCGTTCTCCGAAAGCACTAGTGTTCAGATTTACAGTGCTATTGGAGTCATATTTATAGTCTCTAATTTCATTCATGCTGTCTCCTTATGCAAATTTAATCTTATTGTAGTCCATAGTGTGTGATTATATATATGTATGTTGTAACGCTCGATAAGAACTATATCGATAAGTCAAATTTTATTTGAAATTGATTGCAGGATTTCTAATGTTGCAGTATTTTTATATATAATTTAGTTTTATGGAAGGCAATTAAGGCATATACAAGCAGCATTTGGAAATTATGGCAACATAATTGAAGAGTTTTATTTGGAAATTTTAACTTCGATAAACAGTTCGAGACAGAAGCATGCTGAACTTACCTGTGGCCGTGATGTTCAAATCGGGGATGAGCAGAGCGTCCTGAAGCACACTGAAAGAATGACAAAGGAAATTCATTGTAAAATTCAACGGAAAAGTCGAATCATCTAAAGCAAGACTATGAGAGTTGAAGGGAGAGATAATAGGAGCAATCCTAATAATTTTTTGTTTTGCACATAGCTCAATTCATTGATAAATTTTGGGAGAAATTACGGGACAATTATGGGAGCTGTAGCACTTCCGCTATGAAACAATTAGATATAGTATGCGTTTACCTCTAGAGGGAGGGCGTCCAGGTCGGCTCTGACGGCAAACACGGGGCCGGCTCCGGAGCCGATGATGGCGACGACGCCGGTCTCGGCGACGGATCAGCTCGCTGGTTTCGTGCTCCTCGAATGCGAGCTCTGGATTCGCGTGGATGCACCTGCGAATCCTTCTCATCCATGACTATGATCCGGCTCCGGGCCGATTGCAGCAGTTCCCGCGCAAGGGGGGGGGGGGGGGGGGGGGGGGGGGGGGCCCGGGGGGGGGGGGGGGGGGGGGGGTGGGGGGGGGGGGGGAAAAAAAAAAAAAAAAAAAAAAAAAGGGGGGGGAGGGGGGCGGGGGCGGGGGGGGAAGGGGGGGGGGGGGGGGGGGGGGGGGGGGGGGGGGGGGGGGGGGGGGGGGGGGGGGGGGTGGTCGCCATGATTAGATCTTCGAAGGTGAGAGTTAACACGAGAATAATATAATAGTTTCTGAAATCTGAAATATAGGAAATATAGTCTCCATTGCTCCTCGTGTCACCCCCAGTCTCCGCCCTTCATCTCTCAACACTTATCTCACTCTTTTCTATATATATCACAAACTTGCTGTTTCATTATTAATTAACAATTTAAACAAGCAAAGGCGACGTGCTTTAATTATTGGATGCATGCATTAAAACTTAAAATAGCAAATAAAAGTGTTTACTTTCTTACAATACACCGCATCGAGTCTACGATATTCCCCGAATCATATCCAGAGGCTTCATCGGTATATTACAAATAACAAGATCCGCGACGCAAATACAATTTCACAAAATGTCGATGCAGCAGAGCAACGTCTCAACGACCCCTCTCGAATGCGACGCGAGTCCTTCCCGATCCTCCACCCTCATAATCATCCCTCATAGAAGACCCGGCACTAGCTTTCATCGTCCCTCCGCCGCCGATCTTATCCATCGCCTTCTTACCTTTCTTCACCTCCGTCAAGAACTGATCGAGACCGAACGGATCGTTCTCCTCTTGCTTGTCAAACTCCACCGGCCTCTCTCTCTTGCTACCGGAAGGCCTATCTTGGACGCCCGAGAACGCCCTATCGGGTTTAAACCTTTCGGTTTTCATAACCTTCTCCAACTGCTCGTCGGCCCCACCGTACATATCGGCATCGCCATCCTTCTTCGGCCGGTAGAGAGTCGAGAGGGTTGGTTGCGCCGTAAATAGACCCTTGTCGAAGATATTGTACTGATCGTCCGCTGCAAATCCGGAGTCCATTCCCTTATCCTGATTAAATAATCTCTGGTCGTACATAACCTCTCCGCTTCTTCCGGCCGTAGCGTTAGCCATACCGAGAGCAACCTTCTCGCTAATATCACGATCCCTATCTCTGGTGATCTTGCTCTTCTTGCCCATGGCGGCATCCCTCGCTTCCAACCTCCTCTCCCTCTCCCTCTCGCGCCTCCGCTCCTCACGGATCTTATCTCGTTCCAATCTCTCCTCCCTCTCCTCTCTCGTTTCCTTACGAGGTTCCGTGTTGCCAACTCTTACATCGCCGTCGTCCATCATATCCTTTTCGCCGGCGCCCGAAGGGGCAGGAGCAGGCGCGATGCCGGTCCTCTCAGCGCGAGCCTTCTGAGCCAGGGCACGGAGCTCTTGTTCCTTCCTATCTTTTTCCTTCAACATCAGCTCCTTTTGCACCTTCGACCTCATAGCGACAGCTTCCCTAGCCTTCTGCTCGGCGACATACAATGACTCCGACAACTTAGCGAAATTATCATTGATCTGAACTTCTTGAAGTCCTCTTCCGTCCGCAGCCAAACGCTTGTCGAGGGGGATGGTGTAACCCTTGGGATTTTTCCAGTTAGAAATGCAAGGGGGAATCTTCCAGTCCTGTTGGTCCTTCACCGTCACGGGTCGAGGAGGTGAGTGCATCACGGGCACCGGTGGAGACCCGGAAGCCCGCGGAACCCTCTTATGCTTGAATTTGGGTGGCTCGAGCGGGTCTACAGGCATCTCAACCATCCTAATAATTCTCTCCTTAGCCCCAGAATTAAACGCAGTGGACTGCTGCGAAGGCTTATATTTAATAAACTTAGAGTCCTGAGATTGTACGGGAACGTTCTTCGGCTGTGCAGCGCTCAGCCTGACGTTAACGATCTTCTCCAGCGCAGCCTTAGTCTTCTGTGTGGTCTCTTCGATCTCCTTCTCCATCTCCTCCTTTGCCTTCTCCTCTTCGGAAACAACCTTAGGAACTAAATCCCGATGTTGTGAATACACGATTTTTGAAGCATTCTCGTTCTGTTTAACGATAGCGTCAAAAGCGACCCTACCCTCCGAATCAACAGTAAGCGGAAGAATCTTGGACCCCGGTTTTTCGTCTTTGCGGCCCATTCCAAGAGGATATTGAGCCACGTGGATCTCGGGAAAGGCTCCACCATCGCCAAAGTCTTCGGGTTTCCTAGGAATGAAGCCCGAACGCTTGCCATATGGAGGTACAGGGTTAGGCTTTATCACGGTAGAATTTGCCGATTCCGAAGAACTGCTGAACCTTTCCTTGAACCAAGGGTCCTTTGAGTGGTCGTAGAAAGAAGCTGAGTTAGACTTCGCCACCGGAAGAAGATCCTTGAGAGCCGCCATGATCTAAATCAAGGAAGATAAAGTTGACTTACTATTTACTCAAAAGTCAAACAACTTTTCCCAAAAATTTTCTACGACCTAGATCATCACAAGCTAGCTGAAAACCGTCTCAAAATATCATAAAACACATATACAAAAAATAAATCATAATTATATACAAGTAAATGAATTAAACATATCTACAGACATAGGCGGATGCAGTCTATACCTTGGATTGTAAATTTATTACAACCTAGGTCACGGCAGCTATCTGCAAACCGATCCAACAAAAAAGGGATACTCTTGCCGGAGGTGATGAACTGGTAGATCGCTAGATCTTGTAAGGTTCTACAGCTTTATTGTAGTTTATTTTTAGAAAATTGCAGGAGAACATGTCTACAAATAACTATGCATAATCAAAAAGCAAATAATTGAATTGAACACATCTACTTCGCCGTGTACGGTAGATCTATCGGAAATTTGTCATAAAAAGTAATCAAAGCGATTATTCAGACTTGAAATATGAATAATCGAACGCAACACATCTACAAAATTGGTGGATCCACTCTATCGCCTATTGGGTAAATTCAAATACTGAGAAAGCCGAAGGCAGTAATACCTTGCTGGCGGCGTGATCGGATGCCGGAGGATGAGCGATCAACGGCTGAAGAAATCTCAGTAAGCCGGAAGATCAAGCTGGCGGCGTGATCGGAGCTTAGTCGGCCGGGACGATCTTGGCCTCACCGTAACCGGGATAATGTGAGAGAGACGACCGGGGGTAGGGTTAAGACCTGAACAGCACAGGAGACGACACCGACTTAAGCCTGGGAGCGAATATCAGCCGTCAGATTAGGGTGCAGAGACACCCGGTTAATCTAGGAGCATTATGACGAAATTATAGGAATATTTGCAATTTTATTTCCGTCAAAGATAAAACTATTTTTATTATTTTAAAGAATTAATAAAATATAAAAATTAATATTATTTACACAAAATACCTTCATTTACAATTATCGAATTATTTTCAGTCCGGTTTAGAGGTCGACAAAAGTGGCTGTCGATCAAATCCCTAAAATAAAGAGACATGATTATATATATAATATGTATTACTACAAATTGCCAATAAAGTTATTAGCTCAATTTTATGGAGAAAATAGAAAAAATGCTATAATTTCCAATTTCAGCCATAATTTATAAATAAATAAAAAAATAAACCAAACAAGTTTACTAAAACATAGAATATCACTTTAGAGCAGTACATATTCGAAATGTAATTGAAGACTTTTTTTTTTTAAAAAAAAAACAAGTGCCATCAAAATAAACTTATTCTGAGCGTCCTTATAAAAATACATGAACATTTTAAATTTCTCGAGCACGTATGTTTCGTGGCAAAGCTAATATCTGTCCCGGACTGAAGACGGTCGTCTCAAAATATTGCGGTTTCATTCTTCCATCGCGTCCCCTTCGGCGGCAGCAGCTTCAACCTTCTCAGCTAGCAGAGTGATTTTGGCGGATAGAACCTCTGCAGATGCACAATAGTCAGATCTTGATACAATCAGAACCACATGTTGTCCATCGGATGTGTATGAAACCACACACATCTGATGCATTGTATGTAATTCTAATTATATTATAAGTCCTGATGCCGTGACGAATTGCAGTGCTCATGATTTTCAGTGCCGGTCGGCACAGTCCGTGTCGTTCGGCACGTGCCTGTTCTGGCAGTTGTCGGCACGTCACGAACCATCACAACACGTGCCATCAAAATTTATATTTTTATTTTTTTAATTTATTTTTTTATTTTTTTAAAAATAACAAATAAATATAAATCGGCACGGCATCATCGACGACACGTGTCGGGATCTGAGTTTACCGAAATTCGGCTCGGCACAGAACACCTTGGTAGCATTTTGTTAGCAACTAAGCAGTCTTGTTGTGCGAGGAAACGATCATGTGACTTACCCGTATGTCCTTTGGCAAACGAGTATCCTCTGGCACTGATATATGTTCTAGGGTTAGGCAGCTGGTAGTTCCTCAAATACTCCGTTTTACCCTATACGTAGATATAATGCCCGAGAACGTCAGAGGAGATGTACAGGTGACAATAAAAATAATTTTAACATGCAAGAAAATATTAATATAATAAAAATAAAACTTCCAAGGGGCGAATATAGGCAATATCAACCTTTGTTATCACGCAAACATCGACGTTGCTACCGCTGCCCAAGTCGTTGAAGATACCCGAGCATATTGCTGCGCATACGAGATTTATTCCCTCATCTCTCTGCAGATAGAACAATCATTTACATTCAAATAAACACGATCAAATACTATCAAGGAACCACAGAAAAAGGTTTTCAGAAAATTTACAAGCATGCGGATTTAGTGACTTTGAGATAATAGATCTACACATTTTGGATTCTGGTTTATCTTAGATTGTTCTTATACAACATGGAGATAAATAAGCCAAAATACTGATTTTGAGGCAGAAGAATCCGTTGATTTAACAGAATAATTTACAGAAAAAGCTCAACTGGTCGAGTATTCCCTTCTAATAAAACTGGTCAATTAACATAAAATACATAAATAATAACTTATATGCTATAGTTGACAACAAATCAAGGTGTTACAACTTACAACAAATTTCTTAGTAAAAAATTGAGAATGGGAATGGAAGAGCACCAGGAATCAAGATTCAAGAGTGCTTTTTGGGAATGCATCATGGGTTCCCTTTTTCGCATTTTAAAACTGTGGCTCAAATAGAAAACATTCGATGAATTGAACTTACTGTTAGGCCCTCCTTATACCGTGACTCAAATATAGCCATCGCTGCAAGAGAACCAGAACCCATGGTAGCATATGGAAGAGTGTCAGTCGAACCATGGGGATAGATCTACATTACAAAAATACCCGTCACAATTAAGACGAAAAACATAGGAGAAATGGATAATCAATCAGAAACAATCAAGGTTTTCTGTGCCGAACCGAGTCGAGTTTCGGTAAACTCAGATACCGGCACGTGCCGACCGTGCCGATGGTGCCGTGTCAACCGTGCTGATATATATTTATCTGTTATTTCTAAAAAAAAAAATTAAATTATAAGATTTTTTGACACGTGCCGTGCCGATAACTGCCGGAACAAGCACGTGCCACCCGGCACCGAAAACCGTGGTAACAATCACAGGAAGAAACTACATAGAAAATAACACAAACATACACCATGATATTATTTACTCACCGTGTGCAAATGAGGTCCTGTAACATCAACCCCACCAAGGACCAGAGCGGCACTAACATGCCCTTGATAGCTATAGTAAGCGTAAGCACCACAAAAAACAAAGAAAAAGAAAAACGATAAAACTGGTCCATATTTTTATAAATAAATAAAATAACACTCGCACAAAGATGTGTACATGCCTGAACAAGTGTGTTTTCAAGAGAGTCAGGGCAGTAATAACCCTTGATTCTCTTCCAGTTGCATAACGATGAAGCTGCAGCTGAGAGCTGATCATGTCTGGAACAGGGAAAAAGAATATGTAAACACAACTTAAAGAGTATTTGAATATAAAATAATCACTAGAAAGTAGAAATGACAAAACCAACAATTATTATATTTCACGGACATTGCAACAGGTCGCAGAAGTAATTCCAAATGCTAAAAGCTAGATCATAGCAGATGTATGGCTTTATATATTACAAACGCCGCTATATTTCTTCCATAGAAAGCTTTTTAATTAATTGGGCTGACCACCACGTGAAAAAACCAACTTTTTGAGCAGCGCTATGGTTTTAGATATTCTAACAAATAGATGATTCATACAATAAAATTGAAGGTATCAAACAACTAGCCTAACGATATATAAGTTATGATTTAAAAGAATCATGCTCATGGAAGTTCCACCACGAAAAAATAAAAAACATAAAAAACAAGAGTCATTCCCAACTAAAAAGAATCATGCTCGTGGAAGTTGTATTAACTTGGGTTCTTACCAGTAACAGCTTCTGTATCAGCAGCAGTTCCAGCACCGCAACAATAAATATTTGGAGCCATATAGTGAATCTTTTCGCAGTTTTTATCAGCAACTATATATCCTTCAGTCGCCCTTGTGTCTGCTCCAAGAATAACACCATCCTATTGAATAAATTACAGAAATCAGTGTTACTGTTACTATTCTAGATAATGTTTTAAGAAAATTGCACTAATAGAAAGATTCAAAAGAAGGTAGGATAGATTAACAGTTTAACCGAGTTAAAAACACATGACAACATATGCTAAAACAACGAGCATGTCAAACATCAAATAGCTTCAGTTTGCTAAAACTCCATTTTGGAAACTGAAGATAGAAAATAGGATAAATTCGGCTTGAGAAAAAATCTACACCTGGTCGTACTTTTTTTTAATGGCTAATGAGCCCGTAAGCAATCCCATACAAGGCCTCAACTGAGAAGAAAACACTGTCCTAGCTCAATATTACTTATAAGGTCTCAGTATTGAGTACGAAAGGCCAAATAATACAAATCACTAGCCAGAAGTTCTCATCAGCCACAAGAATCTTCATCAGCTTTCTCGTAATCCACCCAAACCGCTCCCTCATCCTTAGGTACTGTTCTCTAACCTATCACCCTTTTTCTCCACCTCCCATGGCTGCGACTACATAGTGTATACAATACCAAGCCAACCCACATTTCCATCAAAGCCATACTCTTGGAAAAACTACAAAAACATTGTATTCTTTGCATATATGAAAACAACCCTACTGTAACGTAAAAGCTTAATATTTCTATTACTGGAAGTGAGGTAAAATAATTTCTTAGAGACCAGTATCTAGAAAACTGCTTTAGAAACTGCCATTTTATGTAATATTTTGACATTAATTTTGGAAAATGATTAACTACAATGTTACATTTTTTTGTGATTTATAACTGTTCTTTGATATTTGTTAAAAAAAATTGTAAACTACAGAATTGTAGAAACAACAAAACACATAATATTGTAGTTCATCACTTTTTGAAAAATGTTAAAAAGATATAAAAGTGATGGATCTCCACAAACTTTCATTATTTTCCAGAAGTGAGATAATTAGTTCATATGCATCTCCAAAGCCACAAAAATCAAAAGCCTAACCGCATGAACAGCAAAAACAAGCTTCATAGAATGTTTATCACTTTAACATCACGCAAGCTCTAGGCTAACAAAGCAACAATTACTTTACCTGGAAGACAAGTCCAACGATGGTGGTCCCCGTCTTCTTGAACGGAGGGAGCTGGATCCCTTTCTTCACCAGCATTTCATTCCTGCAACACAGATCAAAACTGAACCCACCCTTCACTGGAACATCGGCCTCGGACCTCACCATCCTACAAGAAAAGAACAAATAAAAACCTTGAATCAGAAACCCTAACTTACTCCTCTCCAACAAATCAACGGAAAAAGTTGCGAAAATCATTAAATAATTTGATCTTAGAATGAAGATTATTGAACTGCGAGAGATCGTAATCACTGACCTGCTTGAATCCGATCAGAGATTCAGAAAACGCGAGGGAGCGAGAGAGAAAAGAGGGGTTTATTATTAAAGCAGCAACTTTTCTTGAGTAGGAAGAAAAGAGGCGTGCTAATTTGCAAGCACTAAGCAATCTGTCTGGACTTTGCTATGCACCCTAAAAAAAATAGGGGCAATGATCGGCAGGCGGGGCCTGCCGATTCAAATTCAGCCCCCGCTATCCGATCCGCGGAGGCTCAAAAAACGAGACAATCTAACACTTCGGTTTCGGTCAATTTTTTGAAAAAACTTTCAACATGAAAGTTATAGGTTTTGACGAGATCTATAATTTTCATGTTGAAAGTTTTTCCAAAAAATACTTCTAAATAGATATTTTGGAGGTCGGAAGTTTAACGGGTTCTGAAATGTCACGTCAAAATCCGTTAAACTTTGGAACTTCAAAACATCTATTTAGAAGTATTTTTTGGAAAAACTTCCAACATGAAAGTTGTAGATCTCGTCAAAATCTACAACTTTTATGTTGAAAGTTTTTTAAAATAATACTAATATAATAGTCAAAACGGAAATGCACATTTTACGAGAGAAAGATATAAACAGTAACCAGGGGCTGAATCGGAAGAGGTTTCCGGTCAAGGGGCTGGGAAGACATTATCCCAAAAAAATACATAAAAAAATCATACATATTGACGTGGCACAATCAAAATCACATATCACGATGTGTATATTTATAATTTTAATATTTTATACGAATCGTGAGGAAGTTGTGCGGATCACGAGATATGTGTGTGGTGGAGATTGGCTGTGTGTGATTTGTTGGATTGTTTGTTGGGGGTGAGTAGTTTTTTTCTTTAGAAAATGCTTTGGGGCCGACCCCTATGTCCTAAACGCGCCCGAACGTATTTCCGGACGCCTTGGGATTGGGCCCCGTAGCATCGCTCTTTAAAATTATCAAGAAAAGACGAGGGCGATTAAATCAACTGTTGAGACGCGCCTCAGGAAGCGTCATTATTTAGATTCGAGTTCATGACAGGAGCTTCAGCTTATAGAATGGTTGTAATCGGATTCTATAGCATCGGTAAAAGACTGAGCGTGAGAGTTTGAGGTCCCTACTAGGGTGTGCGTTTGCATTACGGATTCCGCCATGATAATCTTATAAAAATAATATCGAGAAAAAATTATGCATGTAACCGATCTATTTTTATACGAATATCGTAATAAATAATTATATGAATAGTATCGACCCAAACATAACTATATATGTTATTTTGAATTATCGTAAAAAAATTTTGTCTATAATTCATTTATTTTTTAGCGTTGTTGTAATATATAAACACGCAAGATATCATCAATCCAAGCATAGCTATGTCTGTCTTTTATATATAAATTAACGGCCGCAAACGGAAAAACTGACGCAAAGTTATCACGGACGTTTTTTTTTAAACTATAAAGTTATCGTGGACACAAAATAAAGTTCATGGTTAAAGAAGCACATTTTGGTAAATTCATGGGATTAAAAAGGAATTTGGTAATATATAAAACACACATATACTATCGACCCAAGCATAGTTATGTTCGTTTTTTTATATTACTGTAAAAAATTTTGTCTCTAATTAGTCTATTTTTATGAAATAGTCATAACAGATAAAGTTATATATATATAACATCGACCCAAGCATAGTTATATCTGTCATATAATACAAACTTTAGCTGCGCAACACTATAATATCTAATATACAATAGTACGCGACACAGTAACATTAATCTAGCTCGCTCAGAATATTTAACACCTAACACAATAATAAATTGATAATATTTCTACTGTTAGAATTTTGCTCTGTAAAAAAAATCACAGACAAAAACAGCAGCAATATCAAAGTTCTCCTGAGGGAATATCATTATTAACAAAAAAAACATCCGGGCAATAAAAAATACAACTTGACATGTGTGTGGATCAGATATAGAAAACATCAAATAAGTATAGTGAGAGTACTGATAATTTGATTTGTAATCACCCAAACATTTTTATACATAGTTAAGTGCTACCTAGCTCTAACAGTAGAAAAAGGTGTTTGATAAGAGATGACATATACTGAAAGGTGGAGAAGATTCAGAAGTTTTGGAACTGGTCTAAAAAGCTTTTTCTGTTCACGGAAGCTCTTGGGACGATGACAAAGTTTTAAATAGGATATTCTTTCTTCTGTCAGATATATGTTTTGTCTTGAAATCTGAGAGATTTTGCTTATGTCAAAACTATTTGTAAATATTTTTGTTTTGATTAATACAAAGTTCTTACTTACCAAAAAAAAAAAAATTGATAATATTTTGATATACTACTAAAAATATTATACTAACAGTACACAATATTAATTATGGCTGATTTGAACAATTTTTTTTTATAAGGGACTGAATTGAAAAAGTTTTAAAAACATGAACTATTATATCATTTACCCAATTTATAAGGAAAGCATGGGGACATGTACAAATAGCACCCAATAATAAATTCCACATAATTAGAGTACACAAAAGGTTGGATATATACAATATTATTTCGGAGGAGACTATTTCCAAAAGAAAAATGCTAAAAAGTCCGACCCGATAATTCGATTTTTGGTCCGAACGTGTAGAAAACGCGTTGAAACGCATTTTTTCACGTGGAGAATCGTATTTTCCACGCGTTCGGAACATAAGTTGGATTATTGGGTCGAGCTTTGCAGTATTATCCTTTCCGAAATAATATACATTCAAACTAGCCGAGTGAAAATAATACCATATAATAATAAATTCTTCTTGAATAGGATCTAAAAATAATAAGATATACGCAGCAGCAATCTGAGTTGTTTAACTCTCTCTCTCTCTCTCTCTCTCTCTCTCTCTCTCTATATATATTTTTAAATAAATTTAATTTATTAATTTATATATATATTGATGGAGTCGTGATCGGACCAAATCTATTGACGTCATCGGGCTATCGAAGAGCCGTTAATAGGTAACCTAAATAGCGATTCAGCTTTTTTTATTATGTGAATTCAGTTACTAAATTAGAGAAAAAATAATTTAAAATTTAGGGCGATGGATTTATATATATATATATATATATAATATATATATATATATATATATATATAAAGAATTTAGCCATAGAATCTAAAGTATATTGTACTCGGCTATCTCACCACCGGTATAGCTATAAAAAGCGTTATCTTCTTACGTGAACGTAGGTATCTTTGCCGAACTATGTCTATTTAGTGATTGCTTTCTGTCAATCTTTACGGCGCCGTAATCTAATTCTCTAAATTAAAAAATCCCATTCCATCACATATATATATATATATATATATATATAGTTAAATAGTTCTAATAGTAACTTTTAATATAATTTTAAAAAATTATATTAAAAGAGGGAATAATAATTGACAGAAAGTAGGCATGACAAATGGGCCGGCTTACGGACGCTCAGGCAAGGCCCATAGAACGGCCCGATCTGTAAAAATCTCATTTCTGTTTGCAACATATGCACCCCATTTCGCCATTTGTCTCCCCATCCCATCTCTGTCATTCCTTCGACAATGGCGACAACATCATCCACCGATCCCAAGTACGCCAACGCCACCGGCTACCCATCCACGGCGGCACCCCCTCCACCGCCGCCGCCGTCCTCCTCCTATCCCTCCACTGCCGGATTTGCTCACCCTTACCCCGCCCCTCCTCCTCCTTCCTTCACCTCCAATACCTACTACTACAACAACAGCAACCCAACTCCGTACTACTACAACAACAACCTCAGCAGCAGCAGCATCAGCAGCATTCTCTTCCTCCGCCGCGTTCTCATCCTCATCGTTGCCGTCTTCCTCGTAGTCGGCGCCGCCACTTTTATTGTCTGGCTCGTCCTCCGCCCGCGCATCCCCCAATTCTCCGTCTCCTCTTTCTCAGTCTCGTCCTTCAATCTCTCATCATCATCGAATCCATCTCTCTCCGCTGATTTCAGCGTTGATCTGATCTCATCAAACCCTAATTCGAAGATGATCGCCGACTACAACCGAATCTCCGCCGCCGTCCTCTACGACTCTTACCTCATCGCCGAGACATACCTTCCGCCACTATCTCAATCCAAGCATAACACCACCACGATCCACGCTCGGATGGCTGCGGTGGCGGAGTACGTCGATCCAGGCATCGCATCCGCCATCGCCTCCGACAGATCCGCCGGCGGCGATGTCGGTTTCAACGTGAGGGTCTCGGCGATGGCACGGTTCAGATCGGGAGCGTGGCGGACGAGGAGCAACGTGATGACGGTCTACTGCAAAGACGTTGAGATCAAGCTCAGCAATTCCACGTCGGTCGCCTCGGGGACGATGTCAGGACCGCCAAGGAGCTGTCATGTGGATATATGAACTGTAAGTGGGGATGATGATGCTGACTCTTTAGATATCGTTTCCATATACTGTAGTGTAGAATGATGGGTGTATTCTTTATATATGGATATTAATTTTCTAGGGAGTTTGAAATGCATGTTTTTGATGATGACATGAAGATGTGGACTTGGATGTTGAGATGGAATTGAATTTGACATTTCTCTATGTTTTAATGCCTCTTAAGTATACTTCTTTGTTTACACAGATACGGTCGCCTTCATGTATTATATTCGAGTAGATTCGAAGGAAGAAAGTCGATGACAGAGAACAATGATGAATTATTATTATTTTCTTTTCAAATTTAAAAGAATGCTTCAATTCATTTTGATCTTCGAAAAATAAGTCACATCAGTGCCATAGGTCTGTTATATTCAGTCAATGTATTCTTGCCAACTACTTGTAAATCAAGTGATGCGGCAGATGTCTTCTGCCCAAGCGATCTTGGGTTCGGATCATAGCAATGCCAAAGCAGGCTAAGGTCTTGCCATAATTCTTCATTCACAAGGGTTAATATTTTTTTTGTTTTATAATTTTTTTATTTTTTTTTTGCGAAGTTGTCTACGACACGAACGGTAGGTTTATATTCTGATTGAGTGGAAGTTGTCTTGAAGCATGGGAATACGATTCAAGCACATCCTTCGGCAAACTTCACGTGTTTTTTTTTTTTTTTCGATAATGAAATATTGAGAAAGTTGTATTTGGTTCTGTTTTTCCTTGGATTACTTGTATAGAGAAAGTGAAGGATTTTACTTCCTACTCTATAGCGTCTCTATTGTAGCTGAGGGGAGCAAATTACGATATCACTAACCTAGTTATTTCTAGCAGTGCATACCATAAGAGTGCAAAAAAAATTGAAAAGCATATCAAGTTGCCATGGCACTTCAATTTGGTTAATTCCGGTTGTATCAGGTAATAGGGAAATCAGTGTTGGAGAATCTTGGATCTTTGTCAACCTTTTTATACAATTTAACAGTGAAAAAAACACCTACTGGAGAAATATAGTTGTTATAAAGTTTGTTACTAATTTTTCTAATATTTTCATGATTGATTGTGTTGATGGCTTTAATTCATGGGAGATTTACTTATCAGCCCCCCCAATCTTTCATTTTCACTGATCAGCCCCCCCTATTACTTATAGGCCCCCCATTTACTGTTTCAAAAAATTTCGGACGAAAATATCCTCGTATGTATTATCAGTTCGGACATCGAAAACACCTATTTAGAAGCATTTTTTGGAAAAACTTTTAACATAAAAGTTGTAGATCTCGACGAGATCTACAACTTTCATGTTGAAAGTTTTTCCAAAAAATGCTTCTAAATATATGTTTTTGAGGTCCGATAGTGTAGGGACCTCAGGTCCGAAATCCCTCTCGGGCTGATACCGACACATTTCGAAGCCATATTAAAACAACTATAGACTAATTGTAATGATTTAGCCTATTTGTATAAAAAAAATATATGTTGAAACAAATCCAGTGAAAGAAAGTTGTCAGTATTTCCTCGGCGAGATCTACAACTTTCATGTTCAAAATTTTTTCAAAAAATGCTTCTAAGTAGGTGACCTCGGTATCCAAATAGTTAGGGGTATTTTTATCCGAATGCAGTTGAAATTGGTAATGATGGTTGATGTGATGGAGATGTGATGGGGAAGGGGTTGATTAGTAAGTTTTATAGTTTGAGGGGGGGTGGATAGTAATTTTCTTTTAATTCATTATGAAACTGATCTACATGTGCTCTGAGATTTTTTTAAGAAGAAAATAAAATTGTGCTATCTTGAGTCCCCGATGTGCATGTTAAGATTTAGTGCAACTGGTCGGAGTATGCAGATCCTTTTCCTTGCTCCCAGTGATTTAGACTAATAGTCTGACAAAATTGCATGAGCTAGAATGTTCTCGCATTTTACAAGATCAATTTGCTCGTTGATTTATGTTATTTCCTTAATTGATATGGATCGAGGCTCGAGCCATTGAGCAGCAATAGGACAGCTAAAGAGCTGTGTGGATATCCTTTTCGTATTGACTTGGTCTTTCGAGAATAGAGTTGACGCTAAAAAAGGCAAACCTAGGGCGTGAGGCCACTCCTGACGCCAGCCTTTTTTTTTCGGCGGTGTTTAATCTATGCTTTGGGGTGGGGTGCCGGGGGGGGGGGGGGTCTACCGCAAACTGGCGGAGGATGTTGGTTTTGGTAGGATTCGAACCTGCACTAAGGCACTAATGGAGTAACCCCAATGCGCCAATGGGTTCGCCCCATAGTCTTTGACATCTGATAAACAATAATGATCACGTGAAGCGCGTCGCTACTAGAGATCTTTATTAACAGCTAGTTGGAGTGACAAAGTTCATTGAAATTAGTGCTGCTCTAAGTTCTTGTTAATGGTACTTGATGGATTCTTCGACTCCTGTGATTCTGTTACTCAGTTGCTATGAGAGAGAACTACGATCGAAGTAAAGAATCTTCTAATCAAACAACAATTGCTGCTGGAAATGGTTTAACTCTTAACAGGTGTCGAAAAAAGCCGAAGCACTTCGTTGAAATTTGCTCTCCGTTGCTCGGGTACAACTTTGAAGAATTTATTTAAAAGGTGACTCAGCCCTTGCCTACTACTTCATACAGTTGAACTTATAATATGACCTCTGTTTTCATGCTGATAAATAAATGTCATGCTTTGGTCACGGTACATTGGATATCGGATGTTTGTTTGAACTGTTATATTTTGTAATCCTTCTTGATGATCAAATTTAGAGAGGCCCTGCTGTTTTAGGATCAGTGTGGTGCACGGCCGCGGAATTTGCACCTCAGAATGCAGAATTCTAAGCTGAACATTAACAGGTATGATTCGTTTTGCAAGTTTTCATATTTATGGATATCTGCGGTGAATGTCGCACTTAATTTCTCTTACTCGTGATAGTAATAACTACGCAGGGTTAGTATGCATTTATAGATCGACTCGTCTACTTTTTTTTTTTTAAATTCTTGCGAATGTCAGATAAATCTATGGACTACTTTGAATTCGTCGCTACATTAGTGTGGGTGTTCTTGAGTGCTTTATTTTTGGTTGTGGTAATAGGGAACAGATCCTCTCCATTACTCATCTCTCTAGTTCTCTCCAATTTATGATAAAAATTAATATCTAGACTTTTTTTTTAAAAAAAAACTTCGAACACAAAAATTTTAGATTTTGACGAGTCTACAACTTTTATGTTCAACGATTTTTCAAAAAATATTTCTAAATATATATTTTGGAGCTCTGAAGTAGTAACAGATTTGAAAACAGTTTATAAGATCAGTTTATACCCATTAAGAGGTTGAAGTCCCAAACAAATATTTAGAAGCATTTTTTGAAAAAAAATTTAACATAAAAGTTTTAAATTTTATTAAAATATACAACTTTCGTGTTCAAATTTTTGTCAAAAATGCATCTAGATATTAATTTTTCATGAATTTGAGAAAACTTGAGGGATTAGTAATGGAGAGGATCGACACCCGTGGTAATAACGCAAAGGGCTGTATCCCCTACATTTTATCAGCAATCTCTGCTGCTCCAGTAGCAAATTGACCGCTCGTCGGCAACTGCTGTGAAGTAATTATTGTTTTTGGACTCATAAGTGGAATGTTGCTATCATGACTGGCAATTATTCCATAATGGTTTTTTCCTGGTTCTGTCAAAATAATCCATGCTTTTTAAAACTTGAGCAAATCAATCCCTCAAAAGGGAATTTTTGTTGAGTCTTTTTACTGATCGCCGTAATTCTCAAACTTACAGGTTCATATAGTATCTTTGCCTTGCTTTTGCTTAGAGAAGAAGTTGAGTTGGTCTCCGACCGTGACATCGACGACGACGATGAAAAAAGGTACGCGTATTAATAGCGATGGTGATATCGGTTATGGTTTTAAATTGATAACTGCTTTCCACTGGTAGCATGATACCCTGCATCACTGCATATGTTTTTCTATGATTAGATCTTTTGTTTTTGCCAGAAATATTTATGTTAATTTATCAAATTTGAAGAATATGTTCTAGATCTGTTTTCCCCCCCAATTTTTACGATTATGAAACTTTTTCTGTAGCAAGTGGCCATCACTTTTCCTATCTTTAGGAGTGTGTGGGCGAAATCGGTAGCTTATCGAGTTCGTACTCGACCGATGTTTTAAGTTTTAGGAGATGGAAAGGCTAAGAAGAGTTTATAAGCTATCACACAAACAAATAGACTTTTTTACGTGAAAATTTTTGGTTGTAGGTAAAACTACGGGTCGTATACGAAGAACGAGAGAAATCTCACTAAGAGTTGCTAGAACTGAAGCACAACGATCTTTCTGTATCTAAGTCTGAGCTCTTAGGAGGTCTCGGACTATTTTATAGGCATAGTGTTATTTTTTAACCGTTACGGAAAGCGTATAAAATCGGATCTGGAATGTCTGGTCAATGCGTATATGGATTCGGGATATTCGGTCATGTATTTTTTGTTCGATTGTTCTTGACCGATTCTTTCTCACTGTAATTGCTCTTTCCTGTATCTAGGCCTGACCCGGAGTCCTGACTTATTCCGTGGTCTAAGACGTCGGCCTCATAGACGTCTAATATCTTCCACCTTTCACAAATAAGCTGTTTAATTCAAGCTCTCTCTAAAAGGAGAGTTGACGCCGTCGGCGCGGAGAAATATAAATTGTGCTATTTTTCGTGTTAAATGTCAGGCCAAATAGCATTATCCTAATCCGAATTAGAATATTTTTTTTTCCACTCTTGATAAATTATTTTTAAATTGTTTGGTATTTACTAGCGTGTTTATAAACTTATTAAGATGGATGGACGGATTCGTGCCGGCGATGCCTATGACTATTTTATTAGGGATGGCGGCGAGACGGTATATCCACGGATTTTTTTTTCTCAAAAATATTTTATTTTAATTATTTGGAGAGCATCTAGGAGAACAAGTCACACTAAGTCGAATTGTAGGACCCCCCCCCTATAACCTTCATAGATGGTGTTATCGTAAACGCCAAATCCACGTCGAGGCTCAATAATAAAATACAAAAAAATAAAAATTTTAAATTTTAAAAATTAAATAGTCATACACCAAGTGTTATTGTAGGACCCACCTACCCCTCATAGATGCACTTATTCTTAGCATTAAGTCCATGTTATGATTCAATAATACAATAAAAAATTATGTAAAAATTAAATAAAAAAAAAGAATATAATAAAGAGTAGACTTTTTTTTTTGTTCGAATTTTACTTACGCATGTGTTAGTTATTGTATATAATTAAAAAAATTTATTGAAAGGCTTGTAAAATTTTTATAAAATGTTAGTAATTTTACATTACTAATTTTACAAAATGTTAGTAATGTTAGTAAAATGTTAGTAATTAAAATTCTTTATAATTCAATGATGTTTGTATATTGAACTTAATCCATGTATAGGAGAATCAATGAGTATCGTGTTACTCTGCTCGTTGGGCTCGCAAGGCTAAATTAGCTTTTATATTTTATTTAAATATTTTTTTATAATAAAATTATTTAAGCGAATTCAAGTTAGGCTCGACTAGAGCCTGGCTTTCGATTTGACTCAAGGTCGATTTAGTTCAATCAATCGAATCGAGTTCGAGTTGAGTTCAAGCTTGAGATTTTTTTATCTGTTAATTTTGATATCTTAAAATATTTATTTAGACATAAAAATTATAAAATGAGATATATAATTTTTCTGTTAAATTTTTTTTTCAAAAAATATTTTAAATATTTTGAGATTTCAAAGTCCACGAATTAATAAATTATTTTTAAAATTCATTAAAATTTTGGAGCCTCAAAATACTTATTTAGAAGTATTTTGAGAAAATATTTAATATAAAAATTATATATCTCATTAACATTTTTAAATTTTATATTAAAATATTTTTTAAAAAATATTTATATAATAGTTAAAATAGTTCATTTATAAATATTGGTTGATATTTTAAATTTTAAATAAACTTTAGAAAATTTAAGAATTAATTTATAGGAATAAAAAAAAAATCAGGATTGGTTTGTAGTTTGTTTTTTTTTTAAGAAAGACGGGTTCTTTGATGAATGATACGGTCAGACTCAAAAACGTGTATTAACTCGCTTACTTCATCTTGACCCTTCATCCACTAACACCTATCTCGAGGCTGTGAACAAAGTCAATCTCTTCCAGTCAAAGTCTTCAAAGGAGCGACACAACGCGTAATGGAGACATATATTAGAAGCTGAATTATTGGCCTCCCCCACAACGCAATATCAAACAATCATGTCCAAAAGCTCTGAGCTCCTCATCAATGGCGGCTACATCACGATCCCAAAGCTTCCCAGAAGCCGGTCGACGCCAACTCCGGCGAAGACCCTATCCGCCGCAGCCGCCGACGCAGCCGTCTCTGCAAGGCGGTGAAGATCGCCGCCCTCCTCCTCGCGGTGTTCCTGTCCCTCGTCGTCCTCACCGACGTCATCTGTCTGCTCTTCCTCCACCCTAAAACTCCAATAAAAGTCAGAGCCTTCGCCGCAGACGCCGACTTGGCGGAATTCAGATTTTCCGGCGACGGTGCAAACTCCGGCGAGCTCAGCTACAACTTATCCCTGTACCTAGTTATCAGAAACCCCAACAACAAAGCTAGCTTACACTACGACTGGTTGCAGGCCGGCGTGTACTACCACGGAAAGCGACTCGGGTCGGCGGTTATGCCGGGGTTTTTTCAAGCTCCGAGTAGCACGGCGACGGAGAAGATAAGGTTCGAGGGGTGGTCGGCGGTGAACCTCGCCGGCGACGAGGTGGCGGAGCTTGAGAGGGAGAAGGAGGAGGGGTACGTGGATCTGGAAGTGAAGGTGTATGCATGGATTAGGTATTGGGTGAAATCTCTGCAGACATGGAACCGGGCAGTGATCAGAATCAATTGTGAGATGAAGAAGATCGGATTGGGATCTCACAGAAATTCTGATGGTTATAGGTTCAGAGGTCAAAGATGTAAAATTGATTAATTTTCTTTTTTTTTCTTTTTTTCTTTTTTAGGGGTGCAGAAATTATAGGATTTTGCTACTTTTGATTCCCTCCCTATTCGTGGGATATTTGTCTAGCTAATTTTTATTTTTTATTTTTGATAATTATATGTATATATGCAATCAAGTTATCACTTTTTATGGATTTTCTATGTTTTTTGGGTTAATTTTTTTAATGTGAAGAATCTCATCCCTAAATTGGTGATACGACCACCAAATTCGGCAATAAATTTGAAATCCGAGAGGTGGTACAATTTAAAATACGACCGTTGATTATAATTATGTTTCATATTCTAAGAAAATTTTTATACCAATATAAATATCAAATTTCGCGGTCAGTTGTAAACATAGAACATGCATTATAAATCGGAAGTCGATCTTGTTGTTTCAAAAAAAAAGAAAAAAAAAACCTCGAAGTTGTTCAAATTCGGATTACTAATGTTTTTACAAGCGCACATTTGCATTAGTCTAGACCCATTTTTCTCCTAGTCCGGCTAACAAACAAGTAATTCGTCTTGATATAACCCGGGACGAAGCCGATCATCGTCGCGAAAGGGAACTGAGCTACCGCATCTTTCCTTCCGAGAGAAACCATCGCCATCGTCGTCGACGCCTTGTACTTTGTCATCTTGCATTCTTTCTTCCTACACTTTATTAGCTGCTTCAAGTTTTTTGCCACAATCTCTGCGTGCTTCTGCGCTATGAATCCTTGTTTCAATTCCTACAAAAACCCGAAGGCATGTTAACACGGCGTATATGTTCATACTATATGAATCGTATTTGTACTATTTGATTGTGATTTTAGGAGTTTCATATAGCTCTCATTCTATCATCACATAAATAGTCGAGCAGTTGGGGCGTGATGGACACAACCATCACGTTCTGCGTTCGAGCCCCGCGGGTGCTCTGAAATGGAAATGTGCCCGTGATCACGAGTTTACAACGGTCGCGGAAAAGCTAGTGGCTGGGTAACTCCCATTACTCTATGTCTGGTCCGGAGGCAGACGCCAGGCCGGGTTACTCTCCTGCGCGTACCTGGGTCCAAAATGATCCTATATGTGTGAGTAGAAAACTGTGATTTGCGAGTTAGCGAAGACCCAAGAAGATATTTCGTCTCGTTATCTTAAAAAACAAAACTACCGTCGAAAACATATCCTCGGGTCACCACGTATGAAGATGCAATGTGAGTTTATTTGTCACGGGTTTGTTATAATGATGTACAATTTCTTTATTAACAAAAGTGGGCCACCCGTGACTGCATCTGTTACGATGGTCGTATAGAAATATTCATCATCTACATTGATACTTACATGTATGTCCGTGATGTCTCCAATGGCGAAAATATTGTTTTGTCCTCCAACTCTCAAGTATTCGTCGACCATCAATCTCCCATTGCCGTTCAAGAATTCTTGCAAGAACGATTCTTTGAGCCATGAAGAGCCTAAAGGTCTCTCGACGCAGACGAAATGGCAATCCGCGGTGATCACTTCTCCGGCCGATGTCTTGAACTCCCTATCTACATCCGAAATGCAATTCAGATCTACGGATTGGTTTAGAATGACGTTGACGTTCTTCGACTTCAGCCAATCTAATGTTTTATCAGAGGCTTTGCGACCTATAAACTCCAGCAACCTCGGTCCGTTTTGAACCAAAGTCACCTTCTTATCAGGGTGGTCAGCCGCGATCTCTCCAGCAAGTTCAACACCGGTCGGCCCTCCTCCGATGATCAAAATAGAATCCGAGTTATTTATCTTCACATTATCTAAAACGAAAAAAAAGAAGAAAACAATCACAAAAGAGTCATTATAGCAATAAAACAACTTGTACTAATTCCATCCGAGTGGGTCCGAAGATAATAAATATATGCAATCATATCCAAAATGAAGTCGTTTCCATAAATAAAGCTCTTTGCCAATGACGGATCTAAAAATTTTAAAAAAAAAATTATATTTCAGCCCTCCTAATTCTGGATTTACTCGATTCAGTCATCGGAAACGAAAAACTGCGCTAACGTAATTACGTGCATTTTCGGGTACTGAACTGAGTGAATAGAAAAATACGGGCAGAAATGTAAAAACCCCCCAAAAATTATCAAAAATTATCTTTATATAAATATATATATATTACCTTCTTGAAATTGCTGAAGCCTGTCTCTCCGGGACCTGGGAGAAGGGATATTGTGACCGGAGGCTATGATTAGATAGTCGTATTCTACTCGACGGCCGTCGCCGGTGATCACCGCTTTTTCATCGACGCCGACTGCCGACGATGTGATTACTCTCCCGTCGGTTAAATAATCGGCGTGATTTATCAACGATCTCTCGGCGACCGTCGGTTCGACCTTCGATCTCATATTTGCCCATGGAATTTCGAAGTACTCTTTCCTGTGCACAGATGAGAATAAATCTGATTAATTGGATGTATTTAAATAGAAAATAGTGATATTTATGAAGCGAGTGATATGGAGGATACGGGTCTATGAGGATGACGTCGGCGTAGGATTGCATGCGCTTGGCGAGGAGAGATCCAGCAACGCCACCGCCGACGACCACCACCCTCTGCAAGCGGCTAACGGCGGCGCCACCATATCCCTCCTCCATTCTGGTCAGACGCCGCGGCGGAGTGGCACGGGAAGAGAATGAGAGATCTGATTGAGGGCCCACGAGGGGGTGGCGGTCGGTGGCGGCAGCTGGCGGCGGAGCGACCCAAGAGGAGAAGGAGAGGTTGGCTTCACGGTGGACGAGGGCTCGGCGGTGGCTGGTGCAGTCTTTGCAGGAGAAGGGAGGAGGAGGAGGATCCATTTGGTGGTGGCGCCGCCGCTTGCAGCGGCGCTGACGTGGAGGTTTTACGTACGTAGAAAATGGTGCATCGTTCAGCTGGGCCGGTAAATGTATTTTATTTAAAATGGCAACTGTTAGATTTTCTTTTTTTTTTTAATGTAATTTTCATTTTTCATTTCTTTTTATTCTTTTTATTAAAAAAAAGTCAGTTGTACCAGAAAGTTGTTAATTTTCTAATTTTAAAATCTAAATTTAGTTGCTCCTTGAGAGTCTAATTACTGCAATATTAGGCTTTTTTATTGCAAGTTTTCAAATATTTAAGCAAATAAATTTTAATATATTGCTTTAAAATATTCAGTCCGAATGTAGACATCAGGCCGAAATTTTACCCAGGCATTGCTACTCAAGTACACATATAGTTATAGGATTTTAAATATCTAAATATAGTTATAGGATTTTGGATACCCAAATATTTCTGGCCCGCAAATGATAAAGATATCGACCATTCGGATTCTGATACATGAACATTCCAATCAAGATAAAATTGACTCAGTACCAACTTAAGTTAGATGACTAACTTGTAATAATAATAACTCAATCAAGTCCCGCTGTGTCGGGATCTGGAAGCGATAGATGTACGCAGCCATTCTCCGAAAAATGTTGTTTCTGTAAAACGCTCGACCTGAAAAAGCAAGCGCAGGGACAAATAGTCATACAAGTTCACAGGCCTCTAACTTGTAACAATACTGTACACAAGTTAACGTCCTCCGCCCGTGGGACGAGCGGTGGGGCGTGGCGGCTACAACCATTACGTCCCGAGTTCAAATCCCGCGGACGCCTTCGTTGTAGGGGATAAATGCACAGCCGTGTTTTTAGGCTATGTGCAAAGATGGTGGGCCCAATTGGACTACTTCACTGCGTGGTCTGGAGGAGGCTACGTCGGAATTTTACTACCTGCTCGCCGGCTGGGCCCAAAAAGGGTTCGATGCAAACGAGTAGAAAACATGTTAGCGCTCAGGTGGTGCACAGTACATCCGAGTAGGTTTTGCCTCGTCATCTCAAAAAAAAAAAAAAACAATAATGTACTATTTTAGTAGTTTATGTGGATAAATAAACCAATACATAAGATTTAGCTCACTTATTTCTCACAGGGTCTAATCTACTCACCTGGAGATACAAATCTGATCTGGTTTTCTTCTTCTCCAAGTTACGACGGTAATTTCACGAGAAATTTTGCCAGGAATAATAGAACATAGCGTCGCACAAAATTCATATACGACTTTCAGAACAGACGCATGATACTAGCTCCAGGTCGCGCCAATTAGAGTACCAACTTTCTCGCCGATGATAGTTTTTGAAATGTTTCCGGGTTTCTTCAAGTTGAAAACTACAACTGCATGAAAAACATTTTCTTTTAAAATAAAAAAAAAAAAACAAATCCCAGGAATTAGATAGGAATTTACCAGGAATGTTGTTTTCTTGGCACAATGTAATGGCAGTCATGTCCATTACTGAGAGATCTCTTGAGGTAACATCCTTGTAGCTCAGAGTGTCCGGAAGGCGGGCATTTGGATTCATCTTCGGGTCGTCGTCGTAGACTCCATCGAGATTTGTGGCTTTGAGAACAACTTCCGCGTTAACTGGAATTTGTGAAAGAGTACTGAGTACCTCTCTATGTTAAAATAGCATCGGCAGTACAATATAATAATATACGATGCTCTCAGATTTTGCAGTAGTATCATGAAAATCAAATATTTGGAACTTACGTTATCCAACTAGAAATAAGAGAAGAAGATCGTAACTTCGTGAAAGGGGAGCATCTACGTCCCCATAAATAGAAAAACAAAGGAAAAAAAAAAAAAGTATACTTGGCCTCCATGAAATAACAAAGATGTCTTTTAACACTAGGATTAAGTTGACTTCTATCGTACTTAAGTTAGCAAGTGGCTTGTAAAAAAACTGTTAAGAAGCCGAGCTCTGCTAGCTCAACTGGATGGGAGGCGCCTCAGAAAGCGTCACCACCTAGATTCGAGTCCGAGTGGGGTGAAATACCTCGCAGAATTTTCTAAAAAATCCTTTGTACCGCGTGGCAGGAGCCCCCGTTCATAGAACGCATGTACTCGGATCCCAGAGCGTCGGTCGAGGCTGGACGTGAGGATTTTTTGTGAGTTTGAGGTCCCTACGGGGGAGTGCCATTCCACCACGATAATTTCAAAAAAAAAAAAAAAAGAAGTGAATAAAGAAGTCCTACATGTGATATTTGGAAAACCTTCATAGTGTCTTCTTCTTCTTTTTTCCCTTTTTTTGTGTTGTAAAAGTTGGAGTTGATAAGTGAACTCCTCAAATTTTCACTTAAACAGGCCTAGGAATTGATAATTAGATTTTTCGGTTTGGCTAACGAAAAATAATCCCTTGTATTCTGTTAATATCGCATTCAGTAGAGCTCAATGTTGCAAATAAGCAAGATTCAGGATGCTGGGATTCAGCATAACTTTTGTAAGAAATAAAATCAACTTACGCCAACAAGTGCTGGCTCAGTTAATTAACAAATCTGGGTTATGCGGTGGAGGGGCATCTGCAAAATGTTAGGGATTCGAGCCCGCATTAAGCACTTATTGGGAGGGAAATTTACCGAAAAAGATCCATCCTGGAACGAAATTAATCTCGCCCTCTGTGGGGGTGAGAATACTATTAAAAAAAAAAAAATCAACTCACTTTCGGCGCAGCGAAGAGCAGCTGCAGTGTCTGTAGTGAAAAAGGGGTTGCACGTTCCCGCAGCAAATATTACAACTCTTCCTTTCTCCAGATGTCTAACAGCTCTTCTCCTTATATATGGCTCAGCAACTTCTGACATACGAAATGCAGTCTGAACACGAGTAGGGATGCCGACACTCTCCATTGTTGCTTGCAAGAACATAGCATTCATTACTGTTGCCAGCATACTGCAAAAAAAAAAATTAAAAAAAAATTAAAAAAAAAAAAATCACCACCTAAATTCAATATGATCATAAGTCATAGTTATATTGAACAAGTCACCACCTTCCAATTTCAGAAATTCGTCAGTACGCCACAAAAAATTCAGCATCAATTACTATGACTTATGATCATACATCTCCAATAAGACCAATTGATATAAACCCGTTCTGACCGCCACGTGTCGTGATCTAATCACGTCTTGATAGGAAGGCGGGCCAGACCCGAAGTGAAGATTCAGGACGTAAACAAACATCCTACCCGAAGTAGAACATCAAGGCTTTTACCCGTTTTACTGAACATATACATGACAACTGGTCGACTCCCGACATAACACGACCTCGGGTAGCGATTCTACCCGAAAGTCAACTCCGGCAGATCGTAGGTAAGTTGGACCGTTACCTACAGGGCGCGGGGAAGTCTTTGTGGGAAATTCTAAACCGACGCTGTCTCCATGAATCCTAATAAAAGCTCATAAGATAGGTAGTTAATGAGTGGTGATTATTAGGTAATTAAGGGAAGGAAGCTCAAGAGTCGCCCGGGCTTGGGAATGTCCTTCATAGCGGGCTATATAAGGTAGGAAACAACTCCAAAGAGGGGTTGGGCTGATAGAGTGACCTGAGAGACCTATTTTGTAATAGAAGAGATCTGATTCGTTCGAATTCTTAGTGGAATCATTCCAATCGTTGGCATTACGTAACAGCCCGTGGTTTTACCTTGATTTCAAGGGTTTTCATGTTAAAAACGTCTGCATTTTGTGTGATCCTGATCGTTTCTAACAATTATCGCCCACTTGAATCCTAACCATAACTGTTTTTGAACAATCTATTGATCGGTGAGGACCAGCTCGATCAATTGGCGCCGTCTGTGGGGACTATCATCACAAAACAATGGCTAGGAGGAAAACGACAAACCGTAATGTTGGTAGAGACGATCGCAGGTCATTGGAAGAGCCCAGTGGAGAAGCCGTGCGCAATCGTCAGACGAAACTGAATCACCAGAACCTGCCTGCTGAATTACAACGCAAGAAGCTCCAATAACTATGGACGGAGTTCGCGAATTGGCTGAGGGAGGAGTTGCGCAATCCTCCTCCAATCACAACAGAACCGACCCGCACCGGCGAAGGATACCGGCGAAAGAAAGGGTTGTCCCATCATGCTGGAGAACCCCAGCAAAGGACCAATCAAACTCCCCCAACCATGAACGTCTCGGCGTTCCAGGCAGGTTAGGGCCACACCCTATCAACAACGTCTGGGCAGCCACGGTGCCACGGTTGGCGAGGGAGAAAAGACCAGAGCAACAGCCAAAATCTTGGAGGTTGGGCACGAGCAACACCATGAAAGGAGCACGGCCGGAAAAGAAGCGCTCCTCTGGACGAATCGACAGGGGAAACAGAAGCCGGAGCTGAAGCAGTCTCGCGTACCCGGAGAGAGAGATGCAGCCGCTGCACCGGACTTCCCCGAGACCTGACAGAGTAAAAATCGGTATTGACTCCGCCAAGCAACTTCGCTCGAGACCCAAATTCGCCGTTCTCAGTAGCAATCCAAGATGCACCGTTACCGCAAAATTTCAAACCACCTAAAATATCATAAGTACAAGCGGCAAGTCTCACCAAAGGGCCCATGTTAATCATGCTTCATGGCTGCCATGAATATTCACGGGGTACACGAAGCCGTATACTGCCGAAGCATTCCCCCATGCGTTGGAGGGACCCCGCTAAACCTGGTTTACCGGGTTGAGGTTCAGGGTCCATTTAAAAGTTGGGAGAACTCGTCGACGTATTCCAGACGAGATTTTTTTGCAAGCTCAGAATTTCTTAAAGACTCAGAAAGTCCTGCTGAACGTCACTACAGAAGGAAGGAGAGACGTTGAAAAAATACTTCAAAAGGTTTTGTGAGAAAGCAAGAAACATGAAGATATAACCCAAGTTCGACTATGAATGGCGTTGGAGGGGGGTGAGACACCGGCCAACTGATGGTACGACTTTACACCAATCCGCCAGAGACTTTGACTCAGGCAATACGAGAAGGTCAGGCTTACTATCGAGGCCGAGAGAGAAACAAGAATCAACCAAAGGAGGAAAAGACAGAGAGAGGACAAGAAAGAAAGCGACCGAGGTGACGAATCGTTCTACTAAAATCGGGATGAAAATCGAGGAGGAATATAACCTAAGTACGGTATTACACTCCGCTAAGCGCGTCACCTCGGGAAATTTTTGGCTTGTAGGTTGAAACGAAGGCGACGTTTACCGCAGCCGTACCCGATAATCAACGCCAAACCAAACAACGAGAACAGATCAAAATATTGCGACTTCCATCGACGGCACGGGCACCTCAACGAACCGATGTCTACAACTTCGCGACATTCATTGAGGGAATTTTTGTCCGGAATGGAGAATTGCAAGAATTCCTTGAACAAGGGAGGTAACCAAAGAAACGCACCGGCGCGAAGGCCACAAGGTAGAAGCCCCACAGGAAGCAGAACCCAGCATCAGCAAGCTAGAACTAACATAAATACACTTTAATAGCTGGGGGACCTGGTTCGGGACAGCCGAGGCAAGAAAGAGGAATCGGTCCATCATCACAGGAGGTGATGAAATCAACCGAGGTGCTGCTCCAGAAGGAAGACAAGACATAACGTTCAACCCGACGAGGAGCTCGCCCAGTGGAAGCGCCACATACGACGCTCTACTAATCTCTATGATAACTGGGCAAATCTAGAAGTCAAGGCGGGTCTCATTGCACTTGGGCATCCTCCCAACGTTTTATTTTACGATGCAATTTCTTGCGAATTGGACCTCGGGGAAGAAATGCATTTTACCCATCGACACTACTGTGTATGGGCCTGGGAGACCTAACATCATTCCCCGAGGAAAGGGGTGGACATTGCTAATCACCATGGGTGATGCGCCGAGAATTGAAGACGGTATTAATCACCATTCCTGGTTCCTGGACATTCCGTCGGCGTATAACGTTGATTTTTGGTCGCCCTGGGATCAGGAAAATTTCAACTGGTAGTCTCTCTCGCCACATCAGAGGGCTAAATTCAAAACAGCCCACGGTGTCGGTGAGGTACGAGGCCGATATTGAGGAAGCACGGCGATGCCAGCAAAAAATAAGCTTGAGGAAAAAGGAAGACACTCCCGATCGACGTGCTCGATGTCAGGGAGAGTGAAAATTAAGATCGGGGAACCTGGCGATACACATGCAAAGTCCGCTTAACCACTGAGGATTCAGGAAAATGCCTGCAAGTCGGAATAAAATTGCAGGGGCAAGGAGTACGAAGACATAGTGAACAATGCTTGCGGGACAACGCGACCTGTCGCCTGGAAGCCTCGATATGCTGGGACTGAGTCCCGAGGTAATCACCCACGAACTGAACATTGACGCCGCTTTTAAGTCTTGTGAAGCAGAAGAAAGAGGACCTCGCTCCTGAAAGAAGTCGGGCGATCAAGTTGGATAGCTGGAGAAGCTGCTCGATGCGGTTTTCATTCGTGAAGTCAAATACCCGGAATGGTTGCCAATGTCGTCGGTCAAAAAAAATCATCCGGAAAGTGGAGGATGTGCATCGACTACACCGACCTGAACAAGGCGTGTCCAAAGACAGTTATCCGCTACCCCGATTGATCACCTGGTGGACGCAACAGCGGGACATGAGCTACTCAGCTTCATGGACTTTCACTCGGGGTACATTCAAGTGAGATGCATCGGATGACGAGGAGAAGACCAGCTTCATCACCGAATTATGGCACATATTGCTATAACAGTGATGCCTTTCTCGGTCTGAAGAATGCGGGGCAAACGTTTCAACGAGGGATGGACATAGTGTTTTGAAACCATTCTCGGAACAACTTGTAGAAGGCTTAATGTCGACGACATCCCTAGTAAAAAGCAAACAAAGAAGATCACGCAAGAGACCTCCGAGCCTGCTTTCGAATTGATGAGGAAGTACAACATGCGACTCAACCTGAGAAAGTGCGCATTCGGAGTGTCGGCAGGAAAATTTTTGGGATACAATGGTTACACCTCGTGGCATTGAGGTCACCGACAAAGTGAGAGCGGTTCTGGAGATGCCAGAGCCGAAGAATGTGACTGAAGTACAGAGGTTAGCCGGGAGAATCACTGCTCTAGGGAGATTCATGTCGCGCTCCGGGGAGAACGATGTGCGGCACATTTTTCAATAAAGTTCTTAGGGGAGCCAAAGGAAAGATCAGCTGGAGTGAAAGAGTGCAGCCAGGCGTTTAAGGAATTGAGGTTTTTTCTCACAAACATCCACTATTGGTGAGTACCCATGGGGTGAGACTCTCTTCTTGTAACCTCGGCTAGTCTCCTCCGTGGCGCTGAGTTCTGTCTTGATTCGTGAAGACAACGGAGTTCAGAAGCCGGTGTACTACATCAGTAAAATCCTTAAAGATGCCGAGACCAGATATACGGTGGCGGAGAAGTTTAGCTTTGTCATTGGTGATTACCACGCGGCTTCCGACCCTATTTTCAAGCAACATACCATATGTGTCCTCACTAATCAGCCGCTTCGCCAGATTTTAGCTAAACCAGAAGTTTCGGGAAGATTGACGAAGTGGGCTGTCGAGTTGCTGGAGTACGATATCCAGTATTTACCAAGGCCGGCGATCAAAGCGCAAGTGCTAGCTGATTTTATTGTCGAGATGACGACCCCGGTAGAATTTACAGAAGATACTAAGCACCTAGCACATCAGAGGAAAATTCTTGGATACTTTACTCAGATGGATCTTCCACCGGCGGAAGGTAGTGGAGCTGGGTTAATAAATCACAAGCCCTGGAGGGGCTCGCTCGAGTACGCCCTGAAAATTTGTTTTTCGGGCTACAACATGTATCAGAATATGAAGCCCTTCTCGCTGGAACCAGGATTGCATGGCAAGCTTCGGAGCAACCTCGGTTGAAACTCTTCACCGACTCCAAGCTAGTGGCAGATCAAATCAATGGGGAATTTGGAGCCAAAGACCCGACTATGGCAGCGTATCTGGGGAGGTACCGACAGCTCAAGCTAAATTCACATTTTTTATAACCAAGTCTGGCACATACATCGGGACGAAAAAATTTGGAAGGCCGAATGCTCTTTTCCAAAGTTGGCATCTCAGGAGCCACCCCGAAGTGCCCAACAACCATATTCCTCGAAAGAGCTTCACCACCCTGCCATTGAAGGAAGCGAAATACTTGACATCGAAGTAGGGGATAGTTGGATGTCCCCAATCATCAGGTATCTTACTACTGGGGCAGTTCCGGAAGATAAGAGGGAGGCAGGAAAGCTAGTCCGGAGAGCGGCGAGATTCGTAATTATTGGTGATCATCTGTACCGCAAAGCGCATTCTGCTCCCTACCTGAAGTGCGTCGGACCAGATATTGCCAAGGCGTCCTTGAAGAAATCCACGAGGGAATGTGTTCCAGCCACATCGGTGCAAATACACTGGCCCAAAAAGTATTTCGGCAGGGATACTTCTGGCCTACCATATCACAGATGCTGAGTCTTATGTCTCCCGATGTAAGGCAAGTGTCAACTTCCATGCGAAAGATGCACCATGTCCCGGCGGAACCCTATTCAGCAACATCACTGCCTCCTTGGCCTTTTGCCCAATGGGGGATTCGACATTGTGGGACCTCTACCCACCGCCGTTACCAAAGAAGTTTTTTGATCGTGGCAATTGATTATTTACTAAGTGGGTCGAAGCTGAACCCACTGCCACAATCACCGGAAGAGCGGTACAGAAATTCCTGTAACGCTCAATCGTCAAGTAGATTCGGCGTACCGAGAACTCTGATCAGTGACAATGGCAAACAGTTTGATAGTCCCGAAGTCCGGAAATTCTGCGAGTATCTCCAGATCAGACACAAGTTCACCTCGGTATACCACCGCAAGCAAATGGCCAAGTGGGAGAATGCGAATCGCAATAAAATTTTGGAAGGCTTGCGGAAGAGATTGGAGGGAGCCGCCGGAAATTGGGTTTGATGTGCTACCTCAGTTTTATGGGCTATCGGACAACACATCGGGTAAACCACTTCTGAAACACCCTTCAGTTCCTGACTACGGAACCGAAGCGGTTATCCCGGTCCGAAATTGTGAGCCCTCTCTTCGAGTACTATATTTTGATGAAACATCCAACGAGGAAAAGTTGAAGTATAATCTCGATCTGTTGGGACGAAAAACGGGAGAAAGCCTTAACTCGGTCGGAAGCCTATAAACGCCGAGCCAGCCAATATTACAACATGCAGAGTTAGACTGAGGTTTCACGTCTGGAGACCTCGTCCTGAGGAAATTGCAAACACCGTGCTAATAAACTCGGGCCCAATTGGGAAGGACCATATCGGGTACGCGAAGTATTGGGCAAAGGAGCCTACAAGCTCGAAGATCTGGAAGGCAAGGAGATACCCAGAACGTGGAGTGTGGTCAACCTTAGAAAATTTTTACCAAGTAAATAATTGTTTTTCCTTTTCAACAAGTTGTACTCTTCAAGTTACTTTTTTCCAATATCAGTAAAAGAGTTCAAGTTTCAGAAAAAATCTCTTCTCTTATGTCCAATGCACAGCTTTTGACCTCTGGGTGATACTCTCGCAACAACTGTGTCGGTCCGCCAGGACGTCCCGAAAAGTGGGGGTATGGGCCCAGAAAAATTCTTTGCCTCTGGGTGATACCCTCGCAACAACGTGTCGGTCCCGCCAAGTACGTCCCCAAGTGGGGGGTATGGGCCCAGAAAAATTCTATTGCCCTGGTGTCCCTCGCAACAACGGTGTCGGTCCGCCAGGACGTCCCGAAGTGGGGGGTATGGGCCAGCGAAATTCTATTTCCTCTGGGGGACACCTCGCAACAACGGTTCGGTCCGCCAGGACGTTCCCGGAGTGGGGGGGGTGGGCCAGAAAATATTCGACATCCCTGGGGGACGTTCTCGAACACGTGTTTCGGTCCGATGCTGGACGTCACGAAGTGGAGAACGTGGGCCAGAAAGGTTCATTCCATCCCTCGGTCGCCCACGTGAGGTACTTTTCTTTTATTCTTCTAAGTCGGTCCAGTACTGGACGACATGGAAGTAAGGGGGAGGAGCCAGAAAAATTTTATTACCGTCTCTCGGTACTTCCACGCTGGCCCAGTATTGGATGACGTAGAAGTAGGGAAGAGGAGCCAGAAAAATTTTTATTTCCCTATCTCTCGGCATTTCCCAGAGTAGGTCCAATACTGGACGACATGGAGCAGGGGGGAAGGAGGCCAGCAAAATTTTTTGATTAAGTTTCTTAGTACTCCCATGTCGGTCCAGTACTGGACCGCTTGAAGTAGGGGGTATGGGCAAGAAAATTTCTACGTGCACAAACATTTCCTGTACACTTCGATGACTTTCCTTACGCAACAAACATCGAAGGTGGGGCGATAAGAGTAGTGGACACTCAAATTTTCAGTTTCTGAAAAAGCAACACTAAAGGAACATTTCATTTCAGCGGAAAGAAAATTATATAACTAAGAACTATCCAGACATTCCCCGGAATAGCCATCAAAATACCCGATATATGCATCGGGGGTACAAAATAAAATAAAAGCAAAACTAAATGAAAGGAACATTTTCAGCAGAAATCGGAGCGGAGGCATCAGCGGAAATCGATGCAGGGGCGTCCTCAGTAAAAGCTGGCGCGGGAGCGGCGACTTGAATTGGGGGAGGAACTTCAGTACTAGGAGCAGGAGCAGAACCAGAAGTCACTATTTCCACGTCGAGAGAAGTCGACGTCGTCAAAACCGGAGTTAGAGGGACATCTCCAACATCAGTAGCTATTCCCTGCATCCCGCCCTCTGCCTCTGGCTCATTAACCTTATCCCCCAGCAGCCATACGCTGTCGATGAGTTGGGCAATCTTGAACTCATTCAAGGAAATCTGAAACCCACCCCTCTCATATGTTCACGACATAGGCGTCGGCACTCGACAACTGCACCTAGCAACCAGTCGGCAGACGTATTCATTGATGGCGCCTATATTCTCTGAACTGAGTATAAGCCTCGACCCCTTCTTTCAGCCCTTGAACCTCGGGCAGCGATTATTTCCTCGGTGCGTTTCATCTCGGCTGTCTTATCTGCCAAAAGCCCCTTTCGTTTCTTTAAGGCATCTTCCAGCCCGACACCTTAGCCATGCTCTGTATCTGCCCGGGTTTTCTCAGCAGCAAGCTCTGGCAGCACGTCTAGCTTTATTCTTTATCTCAGCCTGGACTGCCTCTCCGCTTCAACAACATTAATCGTTTGTGCTTCTTCTTCAAATCTTCATCTGTTTCGGAGGGAGTCCAACTGCACTGTTACGCTACGGAAATTGCTTCGCATAGCGCCTCCGGGCTGCTGGCTGAGGCAAGCATTGTTGCTGAGACAGGAAAAAACTCTCATAGAACGAGGCATCATGACCTTAGAAGACAGAAGCTAAAGTTTTTACTTACCTCGTAAGAAAGGTTCATGAGCTTCCGAAAAGTTTCTTGATCTGGCGCCTCGCCATTCAATTTTCGATCCACAGGTGTGGACCCATGTCGCAAAAAATTGTAGAACCGGCAGCGTTTCCGATTGCAGCTCACTCCCCTCCTCGAACTCCCAATTCGGAAGATGGACTCGGAAGGTTGGGGAAACTAGGACTCAACAGTTCTTCTTACCTCGTGGTGAATAGGTTGTGAAGCTTTGCCCTTACCTTGTCAACACATTACTTAGTCCCCTTCTTCCGAACAGGATCCTCCGAACTAGGCTCACCGGCTCACTTTTTCCCCTGAATCGGAGGCTTAACGAAATCTTTGCAGGAGGAGGAGTCGATTTTGGAGGAGCCGGAGCTGAACCGCCAGCGACCGCATCTTTGCTCGACGAGACAGGCCCCTTTGTTTAGGATTTTTCTTTTCTCAAAACCGCTTCCATATTCCTTCGGTTGCTGAAGGAAAGAACTTCTTGTACCACGGGAGGAGGTGGATGGATGAAGCTGGAGGGCTAGGAGGCATTAACTTCGGTAGGATGCTCCGAGTCGAACCACCTCGCGAAATCCGCTTCCACTTGATCCCCGGACCTCGACCAGAGAAAGCTCCTCGGCTTCGGGGAGCAGAAGCGTTCCGGAGGTGGTTTCTCTTCTTCGGGGCCGCCTTTTTCCCGGTTGCTTGAGGTAGAAGGACGGCAGAGGTTGCCTGCGCGATCCTCCACAATCGTCTTGCAACATTCACGAGTAAGAAGATTCTAGTAATTACACCACCGACATAACATCCTACTACCGACATATAATATAAAGAGACCGAAGGAGCAACATTACCCTTGTAGCCAAGAATAAACGCCGACACCTTGGCTTTAGCGTGTCTTTCATCAGGGTTGGCTACGTCAACTGACCCCGGGTACCGTATGAATCGCTCAACCTCAACTGCGAGGTCATCGCCAGCGACACACACAGGAGGGGATAGCATGTCGCATTAGGTGGCCCCAGGTCGCGTTGAAGGTATATTCACTAATCTCGGGCGATAAAGAAAATTTTTCTCCTTCCATCCCTTATTGAAGAAGACGGCCTACGAAAAAATTGGCGAAGTCTTTTCCGGCATCGTAAGAAATACCATCCCGGAGAATGGGAAGATTCGATGAGCTCAAAAACACAACGAAAAAGATGAGGTTTAGGAGGAATCGTTTTGATGACCACAAATGTAACAAAGAAAGCCGATTATACTATGGATGGCGTTAGGAGCTAGTGACAAGGCATAATGTGATATGCGTCGAAAGAAGTGATAAAGAGATATTCAGGGGAAGACGCCATGCCGACACGGATTGTGTTCGTAAAAAACAGCTATCTCGTTCTCGGGGAATGTGGAACATCCATTTCACGGATGTCGGGATTCCTAAGTAGAAGTCGGAGTCCACGGAAAAATTTGGGCTCTCCACCTAGACGATATCTCTATTAGTCACGTAGAAACGATTTCTTCCGGACGAACCTAGAGCGAAAGAAGATCTCAGCATATCCTCTTCGGAAGGATATCAGCCAAACTCAGCAGGAAAGCCAGAAGGAGACAAAGGGACGGACGACGGTTAGGAGAATTATCCGCACGAGAAGAAGCCGAAGAAGAAAGCGCACAATAATCTAATCGCAGCCGCCGAAGAAGAGGAAAAACCAGAGCGGGAACGAATTGGGAAAAATCTTCCGAGGATTTAGAGGGATTCAGATGACTCCGAAATTCTAGAAGGAATTGTAACCAACGCGGTTTGGGAGACATGAGGAGATTACTAACCTCGAGTAGAAGAACGGACCAGAGAAGGAAGAAATCGAAAAGCACGAAGATTGCCGGACGCTTCGAAAGGCGGAGACGCTGATCGCCGGAGAAGACAGGTTGAAAAAGGTATTCTCGGGTTTGGTGATGAAAACGGCGACTCTGCGGCTAATTAAAAGGATGAGACAGGAAAGAGAAAAAGTTAGGACACGTGGCGAGTATCTGAGCTAGAGGCGGCCGCGTGTCGCAATCAAGTGAACCACAACTTACGAGGCGACGCGGGTTAGGGAATTTGCGCCGGGATATTTGAAATCCAACAACCTAGGTCAGAGGTGACGTAATTTCTGCCGTTAGAGACAGAATTTAAGAGTGGACATCGGGGGACGATCCCCAAGTATTCCTGCGGCTATTTAAGAACCGCAGAAACACCGCGTTTGCGGATTCAAGATTGATGACATCGGGAATTCCGAACGGACTTACCGGTATTCCGCTAAGACCGTCGGGGGCATTTGATATAACCCCGTTCTGAACCGCCACGTGTCGTTGATGCTAAGACGTCTTGAATAGGAAGGCTGGGCCAGACCCGAAGCTGAGATTCAGGACACGAAACAAACATCTACCCGAAGTAGACATCAAAGACTTTTACCGATTTACGGAACATATAACCTTAACAACGGGTCGACTCCCGACATACACCGTCGGTAGCGATTCTACCCGAAGTCAACTCCGGCAGATCGTAGGAAGTTGACCGTTACCTACAGGCGGAGGAAGTCTTTGTGGGATTCTAACCGACGCTGTCTCATGGAATCCTTAATAAAAGCTCATTAAGATAGGTAGTTAATAGTGGTATTATTAGGTAATTAAGGAAGGAAGCTCAAAGTCGTCGGCTTTGCGGGAATGTCCTTCATAACGGCTATATAAGGTAGGAAACAACTCCAAAATGAGGGTTGGCTGATAAATATACTGAGAGACTACACTGTAGAGCGAGAAGAGAGTTGAGAGAGATCTGTACTTTTTCCATTCTTAGTGAAATCTTGAATTCGTTGGCTTTACGTGACAGCCCGTGGTTTTTACCTTGTTTCTCAAGGGTTTCCACGTTAAAATCGTTTGTGTCTTGTGTGATCCGAACTGTTTCTGTCTATTATCATCTGTTTCTAATCCTAGTCATCACTGTTTTTGAACACTTCATTGATCGGTCGAGGACCAGCTCGATCATATATATTATATATATATATATATATTATATATATATATATATATATATATAATAATAATAATAATAATAAATTTATATATTAAAATATAATTTTTTTTTTAATAATATTATTAATATTAATGACTAACAACCGTATATCGTACAGATTTAAAACTAGTTTTTAATACATACCCGTGCTTAATATGCTTTGATGCTTTTTAAAACTAGTTTTTATACACTAGGTTGTGATAATTTCAAGGCTCTGTTTCTCCTACATTTTATCCTACGTGTTGTATGCTTGCGTTTTCTATTTTTAATAGAAATGCTTTGATGCAAATTTCAAGCCAAATTGTTAAAATACATAATGGATCTCAACACGGTAACTCTACTGTATTATCTAAGTTTAGAAGATTTGGCTATTCGAAAATATCAAGCACACATTCTGGGTTTGATTTCCAGCCAGCATCATGTAATGTTCTTATCGGATAACTCAGACAAAAAATTAGATTAATTATTATTGAATATAGTTTCTTAAATACAGTTCTTTAAATCATAGTAAAGTTGACAGAGTTTTTGTAGTTGGTGATGAAAATTAACAAACTTGAGTTATTTTGGTTGTATTATGTAGTATGAAATTTAGCGTACCGATATGATGTCAAGAAATGAGTTTGAGACAAGATTTGATTAATATCACCATGTGAATTTTTGCTTATAGTTTCTGAAAGAAAAACGATACAATTATTTTGTTCATTGGAATGATTATTTGCAATGAATCGTAATTCATTTGATAGCCTACTCGATCCTCACAAACAAACAGACGGGAAAGATATCATAGACCAGTGCATCCAAATCTGTAAATTTATTTTTACTAAACGAAATATTAAAAGTGGAGTCGAGATTTAATTTATTGATCTTGAAATGAAGGACGGAAGCAACTAATACATCATTAATGGAAGGTTCTCTAGCCAGATTCGTATAGCACTGCTGGGTTAGATGCGAGCACTCGACGGCGCAGCTGCGGTCGTATGGGTTGCTGAAGATGGACAGAAGACTTGTAGTGCAGGGTACAACTCATCAAGGAAGACGAAGACTTGGAAGAGCGAGCTGGCACAATGTGGCCGCTCCATCATCCCCTCGAGATCAGCACAACAGTCTGGTCGCAGATGGTTGGTTTTTGTACGGTAGGTCTTGATAAGAGACGTTACACAGTCGAGGTTGCGTTGCAACGGCTTCCAGCAGGCTGAGTTCTCAGGTGTGGCGCCGTCAATCATCCCCATTCGCGGCCCGGTTGGACGTATATCAGGTGCCAACCAGCCGGAATTTGGTTCTCCTCGAGCTCCTGAAAACGACGACAGCAATGCCAGCAGCATTACCGCTGCCACCATTATTTCCTGTGTTCGTTTCATTTTCATTTTCAAATATTCCAAGTAATATATTGTGTGTGACAGCGATGATACCATGTATATATATACACACACACACACACACACACACTCAGTACTAGATGGAGTTTCAAACTCGTAACAGTTACCGCATTAAAATTGATTTATCAGTTTTTCAGCATGCAAGAACTGATCGACAATGGAGTTTCAATTTTTTTTTTTTTAAATAATTAATTGAAGATGGTTATGCGAAGAAAACGCATAGTTTCAGAGACGGGTACAAATATCTGTGGGCAGATTGTTGCTGCGTGTCACAAACTAGTAAGGAGATGTCGAAGGTGGTGTTGTTGTTGTTGTTGACGATGGTGGTGGCGTTGTGGAAGACTGGGGAATCCTACGTAAGGGTACCTGATATCTGCTACAGGTGGAAGGAAGCTCACAGGGATTGCAACGATCTGATGCGGGTTACGTACCACATCAAGTCCAACTTCCTAACTCCGCAGTGCTGCAGGGCTTTTGCAGAAATAGACGAAGTGATGTGTTACACCCCAATTCTTGAGGATTCGTCTGCTGTTGAGTACGTGCTTCCGAGCCCGTTCTGGGATGACGAACCGGTGCGATATGTTGCAGGACCGAGCCTTCGAATTATTCAGGTCGCTTGCGCCAGCTTTGGAATCGTTCTTCCGCATTCAGCACCAGACCTAATCAAACCACCCTCTCCGAGTCCAACTCCCAGCTCTTCTATTTACTGATTTTTCTTCTTCTTAATAATATATAGCAACTCTCTGTTAATCGTTTTCGCAATAATATTATGCTTTTCAGTTATACCCTGTTATTATATATATATATATATATATATATGTGAAGCTTATACTTGTGTTTAAGGAATCCTTAAAACCTTCGCTAAATAATCCTATATATGTTATAAAGACAACCTACTTACTGTTAAAATGTCGTAGATCAGATTACTAGCACGACGCAAAATAAATTTATGTTATAAAAATAACCTAATTACTGTTAGAATATAGTATAGATCAAATTACTAGCACGATGCGAACATAAATCGGACGATGAAATGTAACAAACACTATTACCATTTTAAAGAAACAAATAATATTATATTAATAAAGTTATTAAAATTGAAGAAAAAAGGTTCAAAAAATTACTTTTCCGTCTTTTCCTGCTCTTACTAGGACCGGACAAAAATAGATAAGAATTGTGGTTTGGACCACAGCCGGCCTACCTAGGTCCATTCCATTCCGTAATGGCACTTGAACAACCCTAAACCGATATAGGGTCTTCTTTTTTTTTTTTTTTTTGGTCAGCAAGGAGGGATCTTATCCCTTACATTTTCATTAGTCTAGAGGAGCCAATGCCACTTACATCAAATTGTAGCAAGCACTTACCTCCGGAGGAGGGGACCGATATAGGGTCTTTAACTTTAAAGTATGACGTTAAAGTGTTAGGGTTGGAGGAACTGTTCAAACTATCGACAATGAAATGTAACAAATGCTATTACCGTTTTATGGAAACAATTAAATGTCATTAAAAATCGTAATTTGTCACATTTTTTTTTTGCTTCCGATAGCTAACTAGTATCTCTAGTGAATGAAGTCTTAGGTTGTCGAACTGTGACTGCAAAATAAGGACTTGTAAGCTTTTATAGTATTGCTTGAAGATAGCAGTACTACGCTTCATTCATACTTGGGGTAGAGTGTATTCCAGTATATACACACGATGCAAGTCTGTTGTTGAATTTTGTTTTGAGCTTGATATGATTTTTCATTATTAGAGCTTAATGCAGCAATTACTGTTTCTCTTTGATTGGCTTTCATCTTATTCAGTCTCGAAGCTTGTTGCTGACCCAGTCACAAAATTAACCATCATATTGAATCCGGCATTTAGATGGACATAACCATGAAATACCTTGTTTTTTACCTTGTCCAATGCTTTATGTGGTAGTACCATTTGTTTTTGTGGGATTTTGATTAAAATATTTTGAGACCCTGTTTCGATGAACATAAATTCATCGTTAATTATTCGCGTTTGTACGACACCTCTATTTAAGATAATTCTTTTTATTATTCTCTTTCTTTATTTTTAAAAAAGCATAATACTAGAGGCAAATAGAACTGCTTAGACGTGCAAAGAATATATATAAAGATAAATCATATAGAAATAAATACTATAACTAAATGCAGTTAAAACAACGCATAGATTAAAAGAACTAAAAACATACTAAATCCTACATTAAGCGTCACAACTGAAACCAGCATATGAAACAAGGACATTTTAATGCAAGAGAAATCATAAAGCAATTCAAAGTTGAACACCATGACAGAACGCTGTAAACATAGAATTTGAACACATTTTTTGTTGATATTTAATTTCATGTCAGCATATATAGGACCATATCATGCTCCATACAGCTTATAGCTTTATGCATCTACATGGAAAAGATAATAATAAAGCAAGACCCTTCTTGTGGAGTCTACAATTACGATCTTTAAGTTGTTGAACGGTAGCGCCAATCTGCTGCGACTTTTCTTCTCTGTAGAGCTTCTGGAACTCTTAGTCACTCTTTGCACTCTCTCTAGGGATTTTTTTTTCCTCTTTCTTGTTGCGGTTGCTTCTCTATATGTTTCTTTTTCTATACTTGATGTGCTTTTATAGCAGCTAATTGCATCTCCAAACACCTAAACTTTTTGGGAGGTTGAGATATATTCTCCACCTATTCTTCCCTGCCGCATGGTCAATTCTCTCATGCCAAACTTTGTGATTCCAGATCTTCTAGAAGCTTGATGTACTTTTGACTGTTCAACCATGCTCCTGTATGGGTGTATTCGGTGCCTTAAGTTATTTTTGCTGGGCGTTGATTTAGTGGGCCTTTTTGCCACTTCTTTGGAAAGATTCAAGCCCAACAGCCATGTAAAGTGTTCCTCTAAAAGCCTTCTTCTGCTAGAGTGTCCGAATCATATGATGACTTTGTCTTGTACTTTACCCTTACGCCAAAATTAATCCTTCTATCATGCTGATTCCCTTTTTATTTTGTTGCATGCCTTCATTTCTGTACTGTAAACTTCATCAAGGAATTTGACCCAAGAAAAGTGTTCTGCTTTGTTAGAATATATTTTATAAGTATAGAAAATCCTTATCGCCTTAAATGGAAGGTTATATATGGTAACTAGCTCTGCAGGAAGAAATGTACTATTAAAGGCAGTGTATACCCTTTCCAATTTCTTGTCGTGTCTAGTTGCTTCTCAAGTGTAGGCTTATGCCTATCTCAATTAGTTTCATTTCAACAAATTTTGCATTAATAGCTACAACAGATTTCTAATGACCCCTCCCCAAGAAATAATAGCTATCAGAAATGTAGCAAAATGCATGTCATTTCACTAGATAGGCT
>MJHO01000225.1:0-18285 GCA_002076135.1 Xerophyta viscosa | reverse complement strand
CCGATAATTTAAATTTGCCTTTATCGATAGTTCTTATGAACTATCAGTCGACCGAAAGCTTGGACGGTCGACCGATAATAGCCTCTGGAATGCGAATTTTAAATTTAATTTAAACGGGTTTTGATTTAAGTTATTGGTGTTTATTTGGGTTTAGTGGTTCCCAAATATTTGTAAAAATGCAGGTTGAGCCGGAATTCGCAAATTCGTGTTTTAAGTTTAAATAAAAATATTTTAATGTTTCAGACCCTAAGTTGCTATGGATTTTCTTGTATCAATGGAGGAGATTGATGCTTTAGAATCCACAGCAGGCTTTGTCGGACCTTGTGGTGAAGTCCATCTCCTCCGTGGACGGTATAACCCGGGCTTGGAAGTCCAGGACTCGGCTCAAGCTTCCCAAATTGTTTTGAAATGGCTTCCATACGTATTCTAAACTTGTTTGAAACTATAAAAATATGTTTCGGTCCGTCGGAGCTCCGGTTGCTTCCGCTGTTTATTTTGGGCTTCCGACGGATCGTCCCCGATTCGCAAGTCCGGCCGCGCCCCGGGGGCGGGGTCGCAACAATGACTGATTGTTGGATTAGGAGTGAACTGAGAGATGTTATTCGTCGACATTTTCGTCACGAGCAGAGGGAGGAAGAAGACGAGCGAGAATGGTAATGGCGACGACAAATAAGGGCAGACTTGACTTATACAGGGTAGAAACGGCGGAAAGATGGGCGAGAAGACGGTCGATGCGACGGTGATGCAACTGTGAACAGTGAGCAGTTTTTGATAACGTTGGATAAAATAAAGTCGGGAGCAATTTGGTCATTTCGCATCATAAAGGGACGCTATTTGCTAAAAAACGAAAAGGGGCACACTGTTCGCTTAGAACGGATTAGGGGGGCACTATTCATCAATTTTGTCTTTTTTATTAAACAAAACTTCTTCTCTTTATGATTACGATGTAATTTTTTTTCTTAAAAATATTACTTCTGCAAAATCACACATTTCTTTTTTTTTTTTTTAAAGGGAACATACTTATATCAATTAGATGGGAATTGAATTAAAAAAAAAAAGTCAAAAAATTGACAATAAATCCAAAAGTTTGCGAGTCAGCAGCCCTAAAATTGAATAACAAATCCTATATTGCCTACAAGCCAGTGCTACCCATCACATATCGGCTAAGTTCAGAGCAATATCATGTCATCTCCGTAGGTTTAGTTAATATCATATATGGCCAAATTCATTTTTACATACATACACACTATCTAAATGACAACTTGATGCACAACCTTGAGACTATCTTAGTCGTGAAAGATTGGCCCAAACAAGACAAAGATCGTGGGCAATCACAATACAGATTCTATGCATGTCAGTTCTATATATGTCTGGTTTCAGGTTCATGATTTCCACATCGGCAAAAGAAGCAAAAGAGGTTGCAGTAGACAACTTCGGAACTACTTGTCCACTTTCAGGCTTGGGATTTCGATGTCGGCAAAAGGAACAAAAGAGATTACGGTCAAAAACTTCGGAATTACTCGTCTGGTTCCTCGGATTGGCGAGTTTGAATAAGATAATGCGCTACAGATTTGTAACCACGTCTGTGAACCTGCAGTTGCAAGTAAGCAAACTGAATGATCTTCATGAAATTTCGATTTATTTGTCAAATTTTCCACAAGCAAATGACTTTCTTTTTCCTGAAATTATATGCGTGATTTTGTTTTACCTGCGAAAATATAGGTCCGGTCGGGGGCCATCCTTTCTGCTTTCTACAATGGCTGCAGTTGCAGATTCCCCGGCAAACTGGACAAATCCAATTCAGATTCTTCTTGGCTTCAAGCACATTCTCACCATATCTGTGCATGTTGTAAAAACAATGGACATGAACACAGAAACAACAACTCAGTCCTAAAAAGCATGTACAAGATGATCAAGGGACAGCAATCTTTAATGCAACTTGATACTGTTTTATTAAAATAAAAAGGGGTTTCAAAAAAAATAAAAATCCCTACTTTGTAAAACTTGAACAACCCAACCCCCTAAATAAAAATACTAAGTTAGCTTCCTGGAACATTTTTTAGCTCACAACATTATGCATGCCGTCTGAAACACTTTTAAGTTTCCGACAAGCGGTTTCTTGAAAAAGTTGAAAAGACAGGAATTGATTGTACAAGTTTTGAAAAGCATGAGCTTTTTTGACATTATTCCTGCTTTTAACAGCTGCAAACATATCTAAGTTATTGCAAATTTACCAAAAACTTACCTGCTAATTCGCAACGTATTGGCACCACAAGTACCTAGGACCGTTAGATATGGTTTCTTATTTGATCCGGGGAATAGAAACATAATTAGCAAGCTAATTCTAACAAGACCCGAGTAAACATTAACTCCAGTGAATTGATCTGAATGGAGGCATAGGGATCACAAAGCCAGGACCTGTTCTTGCAAATATGGGATCATAATTCATATTTTCAGCAATCTTAGAACATACAGTAGTAATCATACAGTATTTTCATATAAATTCTTAATTGCCACAAAACTAATAATATGCATTTCATATTTTCAGCAAAAATGTTGGCGTTATACATCTGAAAATAAGAGCTTAAAAAAATACCTCGTGTACAAGCAATCGCCACAAAGTTGTCCTCGGCCGCTGTTGCACTTGCTGCAACTTGTACGATGGCCGACGGTTTTCTGCCTGCATGCAATATAATACATTTTTGACATGAAGAGGACATACAAAACAGCAGTTCACAGAATCAATATCTAGGCAAAAAGGAAAAAAAAAGAAACGTGCTGATCAATCAAGCAAAGAAAATGATAGCATCATTATATGCTTCTAAGAATAGAAAGCAATAATGAGCATTTAGAAGGCACTTTTTTTTTGGGTATTGACTGCCGAGTTCGGTTTCTATCTCGCATCTTGACTGATAACGGTATCCGTTAAGATAAAGTCCCTCCCAACCAGACGTTGTTGGGATTTAAACTTTTGACCTACCCTTTATGAAGAGCAGGCTGTGGTCTCCCTTAGCACCTAGCCGCACTAACCAATTGAGGCCAATGCTGGTTGGTGTAAGTATTTGAAAGTTAAGCGATTATAACCTGCATTGGTGACATGTCTTCCCACTTGGATCATGAAAGCGTTTACCGTCTTTGTATCCATCGACAAACAAAGTCCATGGTTGTTCGCAGGTCGAAAGTAATTTCTCATGCTCGTGCGTATAAACCTCTTCGTTTCGCAAGTCCTTGGCCATAAGCCCTTTCTCCGTCGATTTCTTTATGCTCTTATTTTTCGTATCGCCTTCCTTGAGGCTGGAACATTACCAAAGAAAAATTATCTTATGCTAAACTATTTCTAAAAATAAGTGGTTAAAATGTTATAGAACCAACGAATATTACCAGCATCGATGTACGGTCCTTCCGTTAACGCCGTCATTTATATGTTTCCGAGATGTTTCGTCAGATAACTTTCCATGCTCTTCTATATAGATTCCATCATTTTGAGATTCCTTCGCCTCGACGACCTTTGTTACCGACTTTTTAATACTATCATTCGTTAGCTTAACCACTTTCGCAACGGCATTAGCTATATCATCTTTCTTTATATCTTTGTTTTGCAACCTGAAAAATCACCAAAAACAAAATCAGAACAACAACAAAATTGTTTGGTCTAACACAAAATCAGTTAGACAACAACAACGACATCCCAGTCATGAGTCCTGTCACAGCTGAATCTTGAGAGGGTAGATGTACGCCGTCATGTCCCCAAGGAGACTATCTCCGTAGGACCCTCGGCCCGAGAAAGCAAATCCAAGACACTTGGACAAGCAAGCACACAAATTCACAGAACAAGAAATCACATTGAGCATGCGCAACACAGGTATGAACCACGCACACATGATATAATATATAATAACAATAATAATAATTGTTGCAACTAATAACTTATAAACATTCTAGCAAATCAAGTGGTATTATCTCCTAATATATCTCAATTGTTATATATGACAACTCTTAACAATAAATGCTAGAGATTGACATAAACAAAAAGACATGCAAAAGGAAATGGTATGCCGTTAAACTTGTAGAACACTTTCATGCCAGTATGTAATCGCATCCATTGTATACGCATAAAAAAAGGATAACTTTTTGGAGAAAAACCCCTACTTTGCGAAACTTGAAATAATTAACCCCTTAAATGAAAACACCGAGTGAGTTTCTAGTATATATGAGGCTAGATATTGATCTAAACGAAAAAACATGCAAAAAGAAATGTTATGCCATTAAACTTGTAAGAAGACACTTTCATGCCGTTATGTATTCTCGTCCATTGTATATGCATAAAAAATAAAAAAACCATAAACTTTAAAAAACCAGCATTATCCAGTATAAAATGACAAAATTATCCAAAAGGAATGTGGCACACCTCTTGAATATCAGCAACAAGCATATCCGGCGGCATCAACTTTGAAGCAAATGCTGATTTTTTGAAATAAATTACGTAAAATATCTAAAAAAGAATCATTTTAGCATCTACCTTCAGCACCAAATCCAGTCAATTTACTTCGCGAAATTTCCTGAACCAATGCAACCTTGCGAGACTTTCACCAAATGTACAATTTCAATCCAAATGCTACCTTAGCTAGTTCTTAGTTGGACTCTACTGGCGCCCGTAATCTTGAAAATTATTGAAGCTAAAAACGGCGATAATACTGTTATAGTATGATTAAAAATTTTATATTAGAATTTGTTTGGTTTTTTGTTACTTTTTTTTTTCCTTTTATTTATGCATCAGTATCTCTCTTTAACAGAACTAACTAAGCTTTCAACTAAAGGATAATTGATTACCACTCACCTTGTTGAATGACGGACAGGGGCCACTTTTTCGATCTTCCTCTCCGGCCGTAAAGGCCTGGTCTTCTTGGCGGTGGTAGCTTCTTTTAGCTTGTTGGACAGAACAAACATGCCCAGCTTCTCCATCCTCTCCCTGTTCTCTTTAATGGTTTTCAACCGTAATTTCTCGTAGTCCGAAATCGTCTCTTTCATCTCCGATCCACTCTCCGCCTTCTCTTTCGATTCCTCGTTCGTTTTGTTATCTTCTTCGGAAACAGATTCTTCTCCTTCAAGCTTAATTGCCCCCTCTGCTTTCTTCTTTTTCTCCTTTTTGCGCTGGCTTTTCTCTGGATAGGATCCAGAATCCTCTTCCTCCAACTTCGTTACGTCTCTAATCTTCCAATTCTCGCTCTCGGTTTTTATAAGTCGTCCCTCCATTTTAGATCGATCGAGCTCTCGGCCTCTGATAATCTTTGCCTCCTCTGTTTTCACCTCCTCCTCCTTTTTCTTCATTTTGCAGCGAATTTTTTCGGGATCGGTTTCAGAATCCTCCTTCTCCAACTTTGTTACATCTCCATTCTTCCGTTTCTTGATCCTGGGTTTTAGCAGTTGTCCCTCCGTTTTACATCGACCGAGCTCTCGGCTTCTGATAATATTTGCCTCCTCTGTTTTCACCGCCTCCTCCTCCATCTTCTTCTTCTCCTTCTTCCGAAATCTCTGCAATTTCAGATTTCTTTTCTTTGATCGAAGGTAAAGCTCTCGAAAGAACACGCCATCTAATCCCATTTTCTGCAGCTCTATTTTCTGAACTGTGAAGATCAATGGAGAGGAACGTAGTGGTGTGCAGTTGCAGGTAATAGAAGAAGTGAGAGAGTTTTCCCGCGCGAATGAGAAGAGCTCAATAGTTTTTTTCTAATAAGTGCGGACAAATATATGGGACAGTCCATGATACAAAGTAAAGTTATTTTTTTAAAAAAAATATGAATATAATTTAAACACAATAATAAAAAATTATATATAATATATATATATATATATATATATATTATAATATTTTATATTTTTAAAAAAAATCTAAACAGTAGAAATTTTAATTTAATAATAAAAAAAATATTTGAGTATGTTATTGTAATATAATTAACGTTATTGAATGGTTATATTATACAATATTTTATTTTAAAAAAGTTAAATATATATGAATATAGATATGCGTTGCAGATACTATTTGGCGAGTACGACACATTTGTCAATTTTTTTTTTATGTTTTTAAGATACCCTTTTAACTTTTATGATACGTATCCAAATATGTATATAGAGTATCGATGCCGAACACTATACCATACCAAATTTTAATGTGTCCTGCTTCCTAGGGCTGAGCATAATTCGGGTTGACCCGAAAATCCGATCCAATCCAACCCGGAAAAGTGCAAAAATTCGGGTTCGGGTTCGGGTCGGGTTCGGATCGGGTTGACATTTTAATAGTTCGGGTTATCTATTTCGGGTTCGGATTGAAGTCTAAAATTTCGGGTCGGGTCGGGTTATACCCGAAATTAGTTTGGGCCTTTAAAAAAGCCTATTATAAATAGGGTTTAAAATTAAAAGTTTATTATTATTACTTCCCCACCTACCAACCCTACCTCCACCCCTTATGCAGCCGCCACCTCCAACCCCACCTCTCTTTCTCTCTCTCTCTCTCTCACGCAGCCACCAACCTCCAACCCCCACCTCTCTCTCTGTGACGTCCCGTTTCCGGAGGTCGGAAATTTAGGTGGAAAATATAAATGATATGGGTTGTTATGAGCTAGTACTTCCGCAATACGATACATTAATTACAAACTATTTAAATACACAGCGGAAACTATAAATACAATTTACATTCTTATTTTTCCCCAATTAACTTTCTGAACCCCAATCTCGCTCAAAGACGTCGGCCGGTCCTCGCGAAACAACCTTGCGGGGAAAGTAGTACCGTGAGTATATAAAAATATACTCAGTCAGTGACCCATAACAAGGATATAAACATAACCACCAAGTCATCAACAACAACCAAGAAACATACTTGGCAATAAATAATAAACATCAAAACATATTAAGATATAAGGTAATCGATACCCAAAACCCAATCCGGTTATGTCGTTATCTTTCTTAAAGTCAGCGTGGGACTAAACTACAAGACACAGTTAGTCCCTCTCAATGTTTTATAACGCAAACACAACCCTTTTTGTACACGCAAGCACCAAGGATCTGGGTCAAGACACGTGGCAAAGTCGGTCCCCAATACCTACAGCAGGGGCGAATCCACTTTTGGTTAGTGAGTTACTTGAATCTACCGGCCTTTCCGGAATTGCCGATTCAATTGCCTCGCCCTGGTCTCATAGCCCGCCACCCCTGGCCTCGGGCTGGCCTTACTACGCCCGGCCGGTCTCTCTCTCTCGGACATACAAATATGGTACTCCGCCCACATTGGTCCCATTTCGATCCCGGTCGATTATCCTCTCGACTCACGGGAGAGCGAAGCCTAGGCGATGCAGTCCAACGAAAGAGCCCACAAACATATATGGGACTCCGGCGCCCACATCGTCCCATTTCGATCCCGGTCGATATCCTCTTCGACTCACGGGAGAGCGAACCTAGGCGATGCAGTCCAACGAAAGAAGCCCCACACCACAAATATTTTCACTTTCAATCTCATTAGCGCTCACGTTGTCAATGTACTCATAAGTACTAGTGATAGACATACAACGTTTCCACGCTAATAGCATATAACCAAATCCTGATATCACATAAATGAGAAGAGAGTAATTTCCGAAACATGCAAAACCAAATAACTCATCATAAATCTTATTAGCGCTCGACGTTGTCCAATGGGGTTTCCCCGCAATCACAAACCCAGTGAAAGACATACAACGGTTCCACGCTAAAACACAATAAGCATCACATCAAACTGGCATGTTTTCATTCTCATAATAACATCATGCTAACCATCTAAGCATGCTCCAAATCATACATCACATAATATAGGGTCAACCACCCCAACATGAATCTCACAACATCATACATGCTAGAATCACATGATCCATCACAAATCCGCATGCTTTATATCACAAGCAAATCAACCGAAAGTAAACCCTCTCACGGGTACATACCATAAACATCAAAACAAAGATAAAGTGCGAACCCCTTTAAACATGTTCAACTCAAGCCTATCCCTAGTCGGCAACTCCGAACTCACAAGGGAAAGAGAAAGAACACACACAAGGGAGACAACGCACTTCACAACAATCCGTTCTACTAATGGTATTGCTAGAGCAATCGGCTCGCATACCGTCTAAGTAGGTCAATCACGCAGACAACAAGTCAAATGTAACATCGCACCTCTACCACAATACAACGGCGTAGGCGGCGCACACTCACAACGATACAAAGGCAGAGACAAGCTTACTACGGACATGTCACACACACACACATACGGACGGATTCTACCAAAGGTAGCAACCCAGCAGTCGTGCTTTAATATCAAAGACACTACAACAGGTATAGCTAAAGCGCAGGCGGCGCTCGAAGTCACTAAGTCAAGTCCAACACATTCTACATGTCACAAAGTAAACTTATCTACATAAATATAAACATGGCAGTCATGCCCTACTGCTCACTCAAATCCCATCAAAGTCGGTAACAGGATAAACATAACATGTGTGTTAGGCCAACGGGTCAAATGATGTCACATCTACCTAGATGTCCAACAATGTCACAATAAAGCCGAATGTCACTACTACTAAAGTAAGGGTTCAACCACAAACTAAAGTACTCGTCCGAACAAGTTATCACAACCACATGTCAAATCTACAAAGGCATTGGTTCATCCATATACCAAGTACTCGCACAAAATAAGCTAACACATCGACACGTGCTAGCAAACATAATATGTATCCACACAACATACTTAAGATCAACAAATAAACACACAAGTGAGATCGCGGGTTCACTCACCTACGTCCCGGTCTTACCAAACCGAGACCCGGCACACGGCGTGAATCCACGGAGTTCTACTGGAAACGACCTCAGCAACGCGCTCCCGAAGACTAGACGAAGCGACAGCTCATACAGGTTCGCAGGAGAAGCTCGCCGGAGATCGGCGGCGGCGGCAAACAGAGACGGCGGCGGCGGCAACAGAGACGGCGGCGCGGTTCTTAACGGGATCAGACAACAGAAGGCGCTCAAGTTCGGAGGGGACTGGGCGCGGACCTCGTGACGGCGGGGTCCGGCGGCGTGCGCGCCGGCGGAGCGGCGATCGGCGCGGCGACGGCGGCAGGCGATTCGCGGGATCGGGCGAGACGAGAGAGACGAGAGACGAGAGTGAGAGAGACGAAGAGAGGCGATCGAGTGAGAAGCAACGCGAGGGAGAGAGAAGGCTCGGGTGCAGGCGACCTGGCGAGCCAAATGGCTCGCCCGGGTCGGTCGGGCTCGGCGGGCCGAGCCACTTTGGCTCGGTCGGCCGGGTCCGAACCCAGATGGGCCTAATTAAGCCCAAAACATCTAAAATCAAACCAAATCAATTTACAATCAATTCTAATACAAATCAAACACCCAGAAACCAAATAAATCTCTCGATCAATACTCGAAACAAAACCAAATCAAACGCCGAATAAATCCGATTCAAAAACAAATATTAATTCACGAAATCCGAAACCTTACAACTCTCTCTCGTCTTCTCTCTCTCTCTCTGGCAGCCGCCACCTCCAACACCCACCTCTCTCTCTCTCTCTCTCTCTCTCTCTCTCTCTCTCTCTCGACTAGGCCTCGCACGATCTCGCCGGACGTCGCCCCGCTGCTTGATCTCGTCGTCGCCGTTCGGATCTTGCGGTCGCCGCCGCGAGAACGAGTCAAGATCCGCGGGATTCGAGCTTGATCTTGCCAAGCGACTGCCACCGCGACCAAATCTGAGCCCGATCTCACCGGATTTCAAAATCGATCTCACTGTCGCTGCAAGATCGGGATCCGAGATCGAGATGTGAGCTCGATCTAGCCACCACGGGCGCCCCTGTTCGATTTCGCTCAGTTCTCGTCGCCGCCGCTCGATCCCGCTTGGATGTCGCCGCCGGCGTGCCGCTCAACCCATTATCTCGCTTTATAACTGTTAATTCGGGTCAACCCGAACCAACTCGAAATTTTTTCGGTTCGGGTTGACTCTAAATACGGGTCGGGTCGGGTCATCTATTTTTTTATTCGGATCAACTTTAATAAATTCGGATCGGGTCGGATTAATTCGGATTGACCCGAATGCTCAGCCCTAACTGCTTCCTATATTTTTGGTCATCCCAGCCAGGGAATACCCAGCTTATTAGCAGGGGTGTCAAGCGACACCCCTGCTTTTGGTAGTAATAAAATATATACTGCAGTTATATGGGAGTGCTAATTCCTTAATTAAAGGTGTAAATCAAACTCGCATTTTTGTTGCTGCGGCGGGGAGATTAATACATTACCTTATGACGTGGGTTCGAATCCCACATGACTTGGTTTATGTGTTTTTTTTGGGATAATGTTTTTTAAGTCTCGAAGCACCTATATAGATTTATATTTTTGGAAAATTTTGAATATAAAAATTGTAAATCCCATTAAAATGTATAACTTCTATGTTATAAGTTTTTTCAAAAAAAATTTCTAAATAAGTATTTTGGAATATTAAAAATATTAAAAAAAGCTAAAAGAAGAAAAAAAAAAATCTAGAGGTTCAAATGGAAAAAGCTATTAAAGTAGTGGTTGTCTGAAAAAAGTCTCTTCTTTACTGTTTATGCGCCGAATCGGACAGTCGATTAAACCCAATTATTTAATCCCTCCTATTGTCCCACACTATATATACCGCTATTACAGTGCCACATGACGCACACACATGATTTTCTCTGATTATTATTGTTATAGAATTTAAGTAGTTTTGATTTTTTTTAACTTGTGACGTTAATTTGTCTAGCTTGCAAATAATTTTTTGCTTAATAAATATCTACATATATTATATTAGATTTTGATCACCCCTAGCGTAAAATTTCTGGGTCGTACTGCATCCAGCCCATAATCACTTAACACCGATACCGAGAACGCATGCCTCTTCAGTGGTGATCTACCACCGCCCATCGCCATTTCCCCTATTTTAGGCTAACAACGGTTTAAATTATAAATGAGATTTCCATGGGTGAATTTAACTAAAAGCAGTCAAATAAAAAGCATCTTTTGACGGGTATTATATAATAAAAATAAAATCAATTTTTTCGCTGCCATAATTTTGATTTATATAAGATTATAAAAAAAACTTTGAGCTAAAAAAGTTTGAAAAATCGTTCTAAAATTAATTTAATTTCAAAAGGTTCTTTATGGATAACCCCCTATTGTTTTAAAAAGTTTTTTTTAACCATTCCTTTTTCATAAACTCAATAATAATCCGTTAATTTTAAAATTACTTATTTTTTAACACTTTCATCATTTAAATAGACAATAATACCCATATTAATTAAATCATTAATAAATGTTATTTAAAATTTCCAAAATCCTTCGAAACATTCGGAGTGGCGGTGCCGATTCTCGTACTATCTCGCCATCACGATGGCACCACTCTCGGCAAAGGCGGGACGGTCGTGGTGAAGAGTTCATGGCGGAGACGATCAATATCGAGGACAATCTTGGCGAGGACGATCGGGCAGAGAGATCATGGCAAGAACGATCGTGGAAGGGACGATCGTGGTGGGGACGACCTTAGGCGGAGCTGCTAGCGAAGGCGGGGACGATCGTGGTGGAGAGATCGAGAGAAGAGGTGCGTTAATCGGCATCACCATCGGAACTATCAAAAATTTAAAAATTTAAAAATAAATATGTTAATAGTTTTATTTATAGGGTTATTAGTGTCTATTTAAAGAACATAAGGATTAAAAAATAAGTAATTTTAAAATTAGGATGTTATTATTGAATTTAAAGACGGAGGGGCTAAAAAATAAATTTCTAGCAAAATTAGGAGTTATTCATATTTCCCTAAAAAAAAGTATATTGGGAATTTTAAATAAAACCTTGCCATGGATATTTACGTTGTTACTGCATTGTAAACTACACAAAATGTCTAATATATGGTTTGTAAGACAATATATTTATGACTTTTTAGAATCGTGGCTTAGTGATTTTCTAATTAAAAGAGGAAGCTGCAATGTAATAACCTATAATTTGGACCCAATGGGCCTAAAATAAGGGTATTGGCTCTTATGTCCAAAAAGGTGTAGACATCGGTGAGTGAGTTTTGTCCCATACATGTTATTCAAGAGAAAAAAATTGGGCTTATATATTTCGGAGGTTTAAACTAAGCACCAGTTGGATCCATCCTTTTCAAGTGAGAAAAATGAATCGTCTGGTGGTTCGGCCAGGGTAAAGATGCAAGGCCAACAAGCCGGGACGGATCGAAATGTGACAGAATGGTATCAGAGTGTTGTCGTTGCTTGAGCTCCCAAGACTTAGATTTTGATTGAATGGGAGTTTGAGAGTGAGAGTTAGGACGATCGAACTATCGAGAACTGACTCTCGATGAAACATCTAATTATTGGCTTGTTATTAGATCCCACCACGTGGAGGACCGCATTGACAACGCACTACTCCTTGTGAGGTGGCGAACGAAAAGGGGAACCCAGATATAGTAAACGAAAGAAACGACGATGTGGTGTGTCTGCGGCTATTCAACTTAGTTTAGTGAGAGGGAACAGTTGGCCCACCCACGCTCCGCCCCACCTCCAAAAAAGCCAAATAATGGGCCTCTACCCACGTTATCATGGGATTCAACGAGAAGGAGCGCAATACCAGACATTAGACGTAAATAGTTCAGCAACTGATTCCAGAAGGGTACGGGGAGTCACAGTATATGAAATGTCTCATGCCATTTAAGAAAATGATGCCGAACATTTTCAAAGGTAGTGTTGAACCCGATGAGGCAAAAGCTGGGATAATGGATATTGAGAAGACATTCGAGACGATCATGTGTTTAGAGGAGTTCAGGGTCAGTATAGTTGTGAGGTTCCGGAGATTTAGAATTTATATTATCGTATTAATTACCCTCGATATAGAGTTTATTCGATTTGTTGATTGATTAATTGGATTTGAATTGAATAGAAATTGATTTGGATTGATTTGGTTATATTTTGGGCCAATTTAGGCCCAATTTTATGTTTGGAACCGGTGCGAGCCAACTTCGGCTCAGCTGGCCGAGCCCAAGACCATTCCGGACACGCGGGCGAGCCGTTAGGCTCGAGCCCACGCGCCCAAACTAGGTCACCCCTTCCTCCTGCTCGTGTCTCACTCTCTTTCGCTCTCTATTTCCCTGGTCTCTCCCCCTCGTGATTTCTCTCGCCCACGTCTCTTGCCGCGCTGCCGGCCGCCGTCCCTCTCTCCGCCGGCGTGCGCGCCGCCGTCTCCAACAACCCCTCTCCTCCATTGGCTTGCTACCCCTCTCTCCCCCGTGCATGATCGCCTGCGCCGCTGCAAACCCTAGATGCGCCCCCATTGATTCCGGTGTCTCCGTCGCTTGCCGTCGTCCACCGCTGCCTCTCGACATCGTCTGAGTCACCACCGAACCTCGTCACCGCCGATTGATGCGCCGATGGCCTGGACTCCGCCTCCTCATCTCGGCTCTTTCTGTCCGACCGTTGTCACCGCCGGCTGCCGCCTCTCCGCCCATCACCGACATCTCCGCCGCCTCCTTCGACGCCTGTCATTATCGGCCTCCGCTGAGAACTCGATTGCTCTGTCGCTCCACCTCGTCGTCGTGGACTCGTTCGTGGGATTGTTTCTGGAAAAGCTTTACCGTTTGCGCGCCTATCGGTAAACCCTAGAAGGTTTACGTTCGGATTAAGGTGAGTGCCCCTACGGTCTCACTTAGTTGTTATAAATCTTGCTAGAAATCATACTATGATTATAAGTTATGATGTAGTAGCTTATCTAGATATTAAATGTCAGCATGATGTGAATTTGGTTGCGATAACATGTATCAGATAATGATATTCATTAGAAAAGCATGCTAGGAATTGTGTTGAAAATAACATGTGACTCATTGGTTGTGATAACATGTATTCGACATTGATAATATTCATGCTAGCTATACTGATCGTTTTGTGTGACATTGTTCGATAGTATGATTTTGTGTGTTGGGCGCTCGGTAGTGGTGTTCGCGTTTTCCTCGACGGTAAATGCCAGTGTGATGGTGTACGGACGGATTAACTAAAGTGCATGTAGATGTAGGTGCATCGAAAAACGTGAATGTTAGGCGATTAGATGTATAAGGTCATGCATGGTGAGAGGGTGTGCTTGTAATCATGTTTGGACACCTTTATATGCTCCCTGTTGTGTGAATAATATGTTTCGTGTAGTATTACTTCTTGACGTATTTAAAGCTATATGCTAGTTTATGCTCGGTGATATTGTGAATATTATTTGTGCAATGGTATTTTGACATTGACATAATCATGCTGTGAACAAGAGTTTTGCGGGTACATGCAAATAGAAATGTCGGAAATTTTATATAACTTATGTTGCATGGACAACTTGTTAGTGATGTGTTTGCCTGCGTGGATGACTCCCAGGGTATGTGACCTAAATAATATTCTTAGCGGGAGTGCTTGTATGAATGCATGTTTATTATAAGTGTTGACCTACCTTACGATGCATTTAAGTTGATCGTTTTGATACACAAGTGGTAGGTGTTAAGATATGTGCTATGTGTTAGCACTTGAATGCATTACTTACTATCTTGTAATTGTCTGAATGATTAAGCACTGAGTTGTTTGTGGTATGCTTGATGTGGAAGTTTGCTTGATATATTTGATTTGGTGTATAATATGATGTGTTATGAGATTCATGTTATACTGGGCTATAGACCCATGCTATGATGATGATTGTTATGAGATCATGCTAAAACGCTATCGTGATGCTCATGAGATGCTTAATATGCTAGCTATGTGAATGTACCTATGATGTGTACGTATGTGATGGTTTCATGTTATGAACATTGTTTGGTTGCTTTATAATATGCTATCCATGATGATATTGATGTTATTGAGTATGTACGAGTTGTAGAGTAAAATAGCTTAGAGACACTCGTGATGTTTGTACTTCAATAAAATGTGGGTGCTTAGAAGTTGGATCTCCGTCGAGTTTCGATTGAGTTAGCTCGATGTGCGATTTTCGGGGGACAATATATCAGGGACGGAGGGTTCCAACTAAGGTGGTGAGTATGCCTCTACAGAGGACGGTGGACGAGTACTTTGCGGATCAGTCGTTGGCAAGGCGATTGCTACGTTGTGCGAGCCTCAGTTGCATAAGGCGTAAATAGTCTGAGTAGCCCCCATTTTGCACTGTGGGGTTGCCCCTACCGTGAGTTGTCGTGTCGCGATGGATAACCAGACGATATCAGGCGAAAGCCTTGGTAAGTGTGCGGGCGTCCGGGACTGCCCTAGTCCGGGACAGGGTATAGGTGCCCTGGGCTTGGGAGTTCGCTGTTGGGCCCGTCTTACCAGAATAAACATGAGAGAGAGGACTAACTATGTGTTAGATCACACTGACATAAGAAAGATAACAGCATAACCTATTGGGTTGGTGTGTGATTATCTTTATGTGATACTATGTTGCATTTTGTTGCCTATTGTGATTGATGCTTTACTACTTGTGATATTATATGGATACGTGATTTATCGTTTGTTCATATTTGGTAACATATCGCGTATGGTTATGCGTTCGGTTATGTTGTCCACTATTGGTGGCAATGCTTGTTTATTGTGATGTGCATGACAGAGTTATGCTACGATGTGAAAGCATGTTGTATTAATTTGTTTACATGCTAATGTATGGATTTGTGAGATCATGCTTGTAGTGAGTTATTTACTCTAGCATGTTGTGATAACTTGTATGCTCATCTCTTGTTAGAAGATGATTATATAACTCATGTTCCTGGATCTATGTATGCGTGCAGAGTGCAGTGGCATATTGAAGTGGCAATATTACGCAGGACTTTTATTTGCATACATGTTCGCATCTGCTTGTATGCCTTCTATGCTTGCCTGTGTTTGGTGTGTGGCCGCAGCCCTGGCCGTTGCCTTTGCCATGGTGGGTCACTCACTGAGTATATTTTATATACTACCCCCTTCTTCCCCCCTCCCCCCTTAGTTATTTGCAGGAACTGCTGACGATCATAGAGCGAGCTACGAGGATTAGAAGATAATTTTGGGAATCAAAATGTAATAATTTTATAGTTTCCGCTATGTAATTTAATTAACTTGTAAAATCTAGTGTATTATTGAGAATTAAAAGTACTAGCTCATAACGTTTTGTCTTTTAGTTTATTAAAAAAAAAAAGAAAGAAAAATCTACTATGTTTGTTTTTCGTGACCCCTGGCGTACGGGGCGTCACAATAGCCATGTTCACGTTGAAAGAAGAGGCTGAGCGCTGGTGGAGAAGTCTAAATGACGCACTGAATGAAACTTATGTTGAGAAGAGTTCTTAGAGTTATTCAATCGTCGGTATGTTTACGAAATCGTCAAGCGACAGAAGGAAGAAGATTTGGAGCAGTTGAGGCAAGGAGAGTTGATTGTAAGGGAGTACCAACCAAAGTTGGTGACCTTGTCACGATATGCTTCTCACTTTACAAAGTGATGAGGTTCGGTTGGCTCAAATTTCCAAGAATAGATTGAAGTCGGAGATCATTGGAAGAATGGGAGGCAAGGAGTTTGCCGCTAAGGCGAAAGTGCTTGCTAAAGCATAAAACATCGAGATGGACATCGCGACCGATCCGTGCCACGTCAGGTTAGTAGAAAGGACCAAGATGATGAGCAAACAAATCAAGGATGCTATAAGAAGTTTAAAGGTAAGAACAAGAAGCCAGAGGTGCATACCTCTAGTAATATCCAGACAGCTAAAAGTGGAGATATTTATGCCGATGTCATATGACCGATAATTGTGATCAGTCGACCGAAACTAGAAAATTATTTTGAGATCGAGGGCTCATTGTTGGATCGGTCGACCATTAAGTTGTATTGGTCGACCGATAGTCTGATATTTTGGACCGAATCACTGACAGGCTCCCTAAAGATAACTTCCAGACTTTTCATAGTCTCCACGGCCAATTCTCTAACAACACTCCTTGGTCCTCCAAGACCTCCCCTTCACCTGGCGATAACGGTGGTTTTCCTTAATTGATGCGCTCCTCAGTCCGTCTGGCAATGTCATCGAAGTTTAGGAGGAGAAGTCCTCGTATAATGGGGGATTCAACTCGCCTAGATGTACGGCGGCATCGCGGACTACCATCATGGACTGGTAAAGAACCCAGTTTCTGGTGTTCTTATAGTCCTCCGACCCCTTAAACCCACAAACAACTGCGGTCTCCTGTTGACACCCCATTTTGTCCGAGATTAAAATTAAAAAAAATAAAAATAAAAAAGAAAAAAAAATAAATAATAAAATTAAAATTAAAAAAGGGGGAAAAGAAGAAAATTATATAATAATAACAAATTATATAAATAATAAAAAATAATGAATAAAAAGCCACACAAATTAAATCCAAGCAAAACACCAAAACACCAAAATTTACAAATCAAACTCAATACACAAAGAAAATCTACACAAAATACAAAACACCAACAATCCACAAATCAAACTCAAGACATAAAGAAAATCTGCACAAAAGACAAAACACCAAGCTTCACTAATCAAATTCAAAACATAAAGAATCTACACAGAACATCAAAACACAGAATTCGACAAATTAAATTAGAACAAAATAGGAAAACACCAAATTCAGCAAATCAAATTAGAGCAGAACACCAAAACACCGAATTCAACGAATCAGATTAGAGCTGCAACACAAAATACCGATTCCACCAACCGACGAACGCCACGTCATTAAATACATTAAAAAAATTATATAAAGGTTAATGGGATGGGTGACTGCACAGCCACCCATCTATCACTTCCACCCATCCTCTCACAACTTTCATTTTTCCTCTCCAATTCACTAGATAACATCATTATATCCCTCTTCATTTTGTCTATTTAATTCCCCATCTAAGCAAAGAAAAAAGGGGCTCACTCTCACCAAGAGCACAGCATAAAGGGAGAGGAGAGGGAGGTGCTGACGCAGCCTCCAAAAGAGAGAGAGAGAGAGAGAGAGAGAGAGAGAGAGAAGAGAGAGAGAAGAGAGAGAAGAGAGAAGAGAGAGAGAGAGAGAGAGAGAGAGGAGAGAGAGAGAGCAAGAGAGAGAAAGCTACGGACAGGGAAAGAGAGGGCCAACGAGAGAGCAACGCCATGCCACTGTTGGGTTACGGGATAAATCAATACATCAACATGCACAGCCGAAATTTAAAACTTTTACAATAATACCCGTAAAGTCCGAAACAGGATCCCATTGGTATGCTAAAATAATCGTACTTACATGCATATCGAATATACATGATAAATCA
>MJHO01000224.1:179251-201325 GCA_002076135.1 Xerophyta viscosa | reverse complement strand
TAGCGCTCATCCTATCTAAACGAAGCTGCTCAGCAACTTTACTGATAAACTCCCCCTCTGGGGTCGTTTGGTCCCTCGTGGTATCTGGGGACACAGGCGGCCCCCCATATATAGGAGGAACACGCGGAATTAACGGGATTGGAACGCTAGACCTATCGCTGGAACCCTGGCTGCTACTAGACTCCGTGCTCGATGAGCTACGAGAAGACATACCTTAACTTAACGAGATGTGAAGAAAGTAGGAGATTGGAAAGCTCTTCGTTGGGCACGAAATGAAGAAAGAAGAGGAGACTGGGAAGCTCTTCGTTGAAGATTCTTTCACTCCAGAGAGAAAAGCTTCTGATCACGGTGAAACAAAAAAAAATGACCGCGGGCCCTACTTATAACCGTAGAGAACGACAGTCCTCTACGCGGTAACTCGTCTCGCGAATCACCGTATGACAGGTGTCCAAATTCGGATAGACCATACCGAAAACCATTACGGAAGGCTACAGAAAACAACGTGCGCGACTCCGAAGAAATGCGTTCCGACAGATGGGCCAACAAGACGTCCCATCTGTCGGGGGGCAGATGATACGGCCCAAACATGAAACTTAACGAAGCGACCTTCGTGGAAGGTCCGGGAGCAACGAACTGCTCCCCGTTAAGGCGGATGAAGACGTATCAGTCGAAGCCATAGCATACCCAGTTACCAAACTAACGGACTGCGATACCAACGAGTAGGACGCCGCGCCTACAAACGGACAGCACCCCATGCTGCTAGCCGTGGAGCGTGATGACCCTTACACCCCTGGATAAAGACACGTGTAATGCTACAGTAATTCGGCGGGTAATTAACTACCACAATACCCCTTAATCTCTGTATAAAACCCCCACTTGTAACTCTAAGGGGGGAGGGGACTCAAGTAAGAGGGAGATACAGTACACACTCAGTACAATACTTGTATCCACCAAACATACATAGTGAACTTTGGAGGACTCCGTTCCTCCCCGTGGTTTTTCTACCTTCCATTGAGGGTTTTCCACGTTAAACATCGTCTCGATAATCACTTTACTTAACTAAGACTGTTCCTCTATCTCGTTCGCACGGATTACTCTCCGTAACCGTCTCCGTCATTCGAAGAAGATCTACGAAGCGTACGTCATCCCCATCCTGGTGAGGATAAACCCATCAGCATCACTAGAAGCCTCAGGCAGGCTAGTCAAATGGGCAATAGAGCTGTCGGAGTATGACATTCAATACCTGCCTAGACCAGCTATTAAAGCACATGTGCTGGCGGATTTCTTAGTAGAGACAATAACGCCGATCCCTGACTCTTCCAAAACAAGTACGTCAGTAGTGCATCTACTGGCAGCTACTCCTGGGAGAACGCTGGCACCAGCAACATGGTATCTGTATATTGATGGATCTTCCACAGCAACCGCAAGTAGAGCAGGATTGATTTTAATTAGCCCAAGAGGAGCACGCCTAGATTACGCCCTGAGGTTCAACTTCACAGCTACAAATAACGTCACAGAATATGAAGCTTTAATTGCTGGAATGCGGCTTGCAGAGGCATTAGGCGTCAGAATTCTAGAAGTAAAAACATATTTATGAGCTAATGGTGAATCAAATAGCGGGAGTCTATGAAGCAAAGGATCACAGCATGATGAAATATCTAAAAATGGCGCGGACAATCATCCAAAGGTTTGACATCTTCTCTATACAGCGAATCCCAAGATCGCAAAACGCTTTAGTAGATGCGTTATCAAAATTAGCAACCTCGGAAAGGGAGTTTATCCATCAATGAACTTTCCTTAAGGAGGTCGAACACTCCTATTTAGATACTGAACAATCCATCTCCGAGAATTTCACCAATATCATGTGCATAGACAAAACGCCATAAATCTGGATGACCCCAATAACTCAATATCTGAGTGAGGGAGTTCTGCCGGAAGATAAACTAGAAGCGGAGAAACTATGTAAGCATGCAACACGATTCTTAATAGTCAGAGGCTAATTATACAAGCGAGCGCTCGCCCGACCCCTACTGAAATGCGTCACACTCCAACAGGGGAAAAACATCCTGCATGAAATACATAGTGGAGACTATGGTATGCACATCAGCGGTCGAATACTCGCAGCAAAGACCACACGGCAAGGGTATTACTGGCCCATAATCAGACAAGATAGTGAAGAGCTGGTAAAAAAATGTGAAGCCTGCAAAAGGCACGCTAACCTTACACATTTACCTCCCACAGATCAAATATCCATTTGTGGACCCTGGTCTTCGCCCAATGGGGAATGGATATAGTGGACCACTACCAACTGTAACTCAAGGCCGCAAGTTCATTATCATGGCAATCAAGTACTTCTCAAAATGGGTAGAAGTAGAGATACCCGCCGCGATAACAGGTAACAATTGCTGGAAATTTTTCTGGAAAAATATTATTTGCAAGTATAGCCTTCCTTATGTATTGATCACAGACAATAGCACTCAATTCAAAAGTGCAATCTTCGCAGAAGGAAAGATAAAACATCGAACACTGATTCTCATCGGTATACCACCCCCAAGCAAATGTATTGGTGGAGAACGCTAACTGTACCATCATACCAGGGTTACGGTCTACCCTAGAGGAGAAAGGAGAAGCTAGCCTGACCTACTCCAAACAGTAGTGGGGATAGGAACCACACATCGTAAAGCCACTGGAGAAATCCCTTTCAACTTGGTGTACGGCACAGAAGCTGTTCTCCCTGTCGAAATAGACGATCTGACTCTCCGAACAGAGTGGGAGAACGCTGAGTCTAATAACGAGCAAATCAGAATTGAGCTCGACCTCATTGATAAAAAAGGCACGAATCAGCTATGCGGGCAGAGGCGTATCAGCGTCAGACGGCTAAATATCATAATCGCTGAGTAAAGCCCAGTTAATTCAAGCAAGGAGATTTGGTGTTGCGAAAGATCCTGGGCAATCAAGATCCAGATAACAAAAAACTAAGGCCCAAATGGGGTGGACCCTTCTAAATCACTCAAATGAAAGGACAGGGAACATACAAGCTTAAGCATATGGATGGAACCACTATTCCTCATGTCTGGCATGCGAGTAACCTGAAAAAATTCTATCAATAGTAAAAATGGGAAAACGCTCGCATACAACCACCAACAAATAATAAAATGCCAAGGAAACATTAAATACTGCAGCAGTTGCCAAAGGACTGAATTTTTATGCTTCAAATCAATATTTCAAGTGCAGTGGGCCGAATCATAGTTTGGTTACAATTTTACAGCGGCAAAGCCACTCGAACTAGGTTTGATTACAATGCAGAGGAGGTGATCCAAGTTCCCAAGGGATGTCTAAGGAACTTGGTGTAATTAGATCTAGAGGGGTTAGGAGGAAATGGCCGAATGAGAGAGAGAGAGAGAGATTTGGTGTGGCCGAATACCATTTTATTTTTCTTTGCTTGTATTAATAGAAAAACATTACAAAACCTAGCGTCTATTACAGCAATTATAACTTTAAAGACTATTAAAGAAAATACAATAACTACTTAGTGGGGATAGGAATGGCCTGACCGATGCCTTTGAGCCACCCCTTAAACTTCCGCGCGCTCCCCCGCTGATCTGCCGCGCCACTCACACTGCTAGCCTTCCGCGCGCGCGCCCGCTGGGTCTAAACCGCGCCACGCACCACCCGCTGGCCTCCGCGGCGCGCCTGCTTGGTCTGCGCGCATGCGCGCCGCTGGCCTTCCGCGCGTTGCGCGCCCGCTGTCCTGCTGTGCCATGCGCGCCCACTGGTCTGCCGCGCCATGCGCTCCCGCTGGCCTTCCGCGCGCTTGCTGGCCTGCTGTGCCATGCGTGCCGCTAGCCTTCCGCGCGTTGCGCGCACCCGCTAGCCTGCCGTGCCATGCGCGCCCACTGGCCTTCCGCGCGCCCGCATCCCTTGGCCTTCCGCGTACCCGCGCCTAGGCTGTGCCTGTGATGCGCCAGTGCAGCGCCCATGCCACGTCCATGCCGCGCCCTTGCCGCATCTGTGCGGCGCCTATGCCGCGCCCATGCCGCGTCTTGGCAGAACCTTGGCCGCACCTTTGCCGCGCCTATGCCGCACCTTGGCCACGCCTTGCCATGCACCCAAGTCATGTCCACTATGTCTTCCTTGATCCAAGATCCTCCTGGATCAAACCTCCCCTCTATAGGATTCATTGCTCCACAATGAGCTTTAGCATTCTTCTTGAGGTTGCCACTCATATCCCTTCTTGCAAGAGTTGTGTTTTTGACAAAAAGTGCAATATTTTTGGGCACCTCCTTCATGCCATTGGTTGTTTTTCCCCTCGTCCTCTCTATGGTGAACGTCTTGCCTTCCTTAATGAAAATGTATTGTTGAGCCCGCCGAAGATAGATCGCATCTCGATCCCATAGGTTATGGATTCCGAGGATGAATATGGCACACGTCTAATGGAATCACCTCGCACATCATTTCATCAATGAATCGCGCCGACACGCGAACTTGATCTTGCAACCCGTGTGACTTCCATCTTCCGCTTGTATTTGTTTAGGCACTCCACACTTGAGAGGTGTCTTCGTAATGGGATAGTCTCAAATGCATTGGTTAAACTAATGCCTCCGAAGCAGATTTTCTTTGACTCCAGGATCTACAATGCATTGCACTTATGTTAGAGTTTACTGATGTTCTTGTAAAGAGCTCCTCGCTCCTTTATCATTATTGAGAGGTCTTTAGCCTCTGAATTTACCTCCTCCTTGGCTCGGATCATGAGTGCAGGGTTGGGCCACGCCTCCTCCATCTTGAATTGGTGATCGGCTCCTCTTCTTCTACCGTAGTGATAGAGGTCTTGCCCGTGCCCACGGCTCCCGTCTTCTCTTTTGGCGCCATCTCTGGATGGAGAGTCCACACTCGGCTTGAGTGTGGCCCCTTCTTGTTGCAATGCGTACAAGTCTTGGCCTTTGTCTTCTCTTGAGTAGTTGCTTGAGCCGCCTTCCCTTCATTGCACCCGAGCCACCCTTGGCGTTCAGTTTGGGCATTCCACGCATCCTAATCTTCTTCATAGATCCATAGCTCTCTTGCATGCATCATTGATATCCTTAACCGGATTCAAATCAACTTTCTTCAAACATTCTTCACGCAAATTCCCGCCAAGTATTTTTCGAAAAGGAACCCTCCGGGTCTTGTAGCCTGCACTCCCATCACCAAGGGCTTGCCTCCGAAATTCGGTTGTGTTACTCTTGCACACTTTGGGCTTCTCCTTGCCGCAGGGGAATTGCCATGCCTTCCACATCGCTTTTCCTCGTATTCCCACGGGATAGAATTGTTCCTTTTGGAGTTGTTTCTTTGAATACCACCCATGTGATTCCCACGGAACCATACTCCCGTAGATGTGCATTCCACCAAATAAGTTCATGGGACGCCAACTTGAGCCTTGCGAACGCAAGACGTTGCGAGTCTCCATAGTTGTAGAGAGCAAAGTAACTCTCTAGTTGATCGATCCACCCGTCTATCTTCTCTCCATTCACTTCCCCATTGTATACGGGAAGCTCCACTTTTACATCTACCTTGAATGGGGCCATGCCTTGGACCGCGCCTTGCATGCTCCAATTGGTTTGTATCTCGGCCTCCTCTTGCATGGGCTCCTTGCCGAGGCGCCTTGGGGTTTCTGATAAGCATAATTTTTATACATAAATTTAGCATTGATTATACACTAATTTTATTATTTGTTGGTTATTTTCAGGTCAAAATTATTAAATTGAAGTTAAATGCGCATTAAAGGTTCAACCGGTGGATCGGAGCAATTTTACATTATTCTGGATAGATTTGAAGCCCAACTGAAGCCTTTGAAGCTTGTGAAAAATGAAGAAAACAAATAAGTAAATGCAAAAAGAAATGAAGGAAAAGCAACTCAAATGAAGAAAAACTAAAAGGAGAAAACTTTATTTTGGAAAATTTAAGAAGAGAAGAAAATGAAAAAGAAGATATAAATAGGAGGAGAGACATGCTTAAGAGAAGGACCCCGTTGGGGAATAAAGCTTGTAATTTTAATTTGCTTTTATCATTTCTCCATGAATTGAAATTTTGTTGAGGACACAATTTGTAGTCTATCTATGAGAATATAAATTCCTTTATCAAGTTATTTTAGAACATAGTTAATTCAATATCGTGTGTTTCACTATTCTTAATGCTTTTAACTGATTGATCACCACTTAAATGAAACGATGATTTTATGATGAGTTGAGAAATAAATCATAAATAATGCTTCTAGTGAAACATACCACGAAATCATTAAAATAGAGATATTTACATAGATTCGGTGCGCAAATGAAGTCCCTTAAAATAATACGTTTCTCTCGATCAACCATGCATAGAGATATAGTAGGTGATGAGAGAGAAATAGTTTTAATATTTATCGAGGAGAGAATATTAATAATAAAAAGGACTTGCTGGAAATTGATTAACATTGTTCAGAATTTTAGGATAAAAGAAATTTAAATTATCATTAAGCGAATGCAAATTGTGTACCTCAATATCATCTTTTGGAGAATTTTTATCAATTTGAATTATATTTTTTAGTCATTTCGGTTGTTAAATAAAATCAGGATTAAACCTAGGCCGGTAATCAATAAATTCAGTCTCCGAGGGAACGATACTCTATTCACTCTTTATTACTTGTGCGACTAGTGCGCTTGCTAGAATTTACGCATCATTTTCAACATCATCCAACATGTGGGAAGGCTCCCCTCGCTCCATGCCCGTGGCTGGTTGGGTTGTAGCCGCCCTTGTTTGGCTCATGGCCATCTCCTTCATGAGGTGCACCAAACTTGAGATCTGCTCATTGGTCGAGCTTGCCAACTTCGTGAGAGTCTCGTCCGTCTTGGTTGCCATGGTCTTGAACTCATCCTCGAACCGCGCCAAACGCTCCTCAATCCGAGTGATGCGTGCATCTCCATGTTCCTCCATGATAGGATGATTGTGCTCCGATGATGAATCCTCCACTTCTTGCCGTGGCTCTTGTTCCTCGTTTGAGCCCACCATGTCTTCGGATAAAGTCCTAAGACTCCTCACGTCTTAGCACTGTTCCAATTTGATCCGTGTTCCCAAGGGATGTCTAAGGAACTTGGTGTAATTAGGAGGAAATGGCCGAATGAGAGAGAGAGAGAGAGAGAGAGAGAGATTTGGTGTGGCCGAATACCACTTTGTTTTTCTTTGCTTGTATTAATAGAAAAACATTACAAATCCTAGCTTCTATTACAGCAATTATAACTTTAAAGACTATTAAAGAAAATACAATAACTACTTAGTGGGGATAGGAATGGTCCCTTGACCGAATGCCTTGAGCCACCCCTTAACCTTCCGCGCGCTCCCCCGCTGATCTGCCGCGCCACTCACACCCGCTGGCCTTCCGCGCGCGCGCCCGCTGGTCTGCCGCGCCATGCGCGCCCGCTGGCCTTCCGCGTGTTGCGCGCCCGCTGTCCTGCTGTGCCATGCGCGCCCACTGGTCTGCCGCGCCATGTGCTCTTGCTGGCCTTCCGCGCGTTACGCGCCCGCTGGCCCGTGTTGCCATTGCGTGCCGCTGGCCTTCCGCGCGTTGCGCGCACGCTTTGCTAGCCTGGCTGTGCCATGCGCGCCCCACTGGCCTTTCCTGCGGCGCCGCATCCCTTGGCCTTCCGCGTACCTGCGCCTAGGCCGTGCCTGTGATGCGCCAGTGTCGCGCCCATGCCACGTCCATGCCGCGTCCTTGCCGATCTTTGCCGCGCCTATGCCGCGCCCATGCCGCGCCTTGGCAGAACCTTGGCCGCACCTTTGCCGCGCCTATGCCGCACCTTGGCCATGCCTTGCCATGCACCCAAGTCATGTCCACTATGTCTTCCTTAACCCAAGATCCTCCTGGATCAGGAGGAGGAGGACCACTTATAGGGGGCTATCCATCATCAAGAAAATCAATAACTGGCTGCAGCACCAGGATATCTTCCAGATCGGCGGAGGGGAAATGACGGAGCAATCGGTCAGCTTAGACTTGGCGCGCAGCACCAAGTACAGGGAGACCGCCTACTGTTCTGCTTATTCACTCGTCTGCTCCATATTAGCTCTGGCGCTCTCCGCAACAGAGCGCTCAGCCTGACGATCCGCCAAGAGATGGTCTCGCTCTGCAGCAGCATCCTTCAACTAGGCAGCTAACGTTTGGGCATACTCCTAGCTGCGGCCTTGGCAGCTTCATGGGCAGAGTTACAAGAGCTAGGTTAACCTGTAAGCGATCAACCTCGGTAAGGGCAGCAGTTTTCACTTCCTCCAGCCTAGAGATCCTCACCTCCAACGCTCACAGTCGCTCATCCTCGTGAGTAACCTGGCCCTTGAGTGAAGCGCTCTTCTTCTGAGCGTTCGCCAACTCTACCTCCTAAGGTTACAGCTAAAGACGGGTCCTGGCCAGCCCAGCATAAGCCTCCCGTATCCATCCGACAAACTGAGAAACAATCAAATGCAGCTACTCAAATAAAAGAAGGAATGCTCACACGAACCGTTTCGGCAGCACGAAGAATACCATTCACTGTCCGATGATCGGAGCCTGAAGCCAAAGCAGTCAGTGCCTAAACTTCAATCCTCACCAAACTATCGTGGACGCTGGTACCGGTCTCCTCAGCGGCACTTATGGGAATCGACAGCTCAGACACGGCCGGTCGGGCTGAAGTGGATGGTGTTGCCTCCTCTAAAGCAGCAAAAGCAAAAACAGAAGGAGAAGCGGTGAGCAGCAATGTAGAAAGGGCGAAAGTAGAGGCGGAGGAAGAAGAAGTGAAATAACGGGGCCAAGTTCAAACCTCTCAGAAAAGAAGCCCAGAGATTGGCCCGAAGAGGACGAGAAGGGGAGACTGATACATCGGTGATGGAAGAAGGAGAAGTAAAAGCGAAAGAATTGATTGAAGTCAGAAGAGAAGGAAGAGAAACAATTGCATCCATTTCATTGGGCGGAGATGATGACAAATCAATCGAAGAACAAGCAACAAAACCGGTGGAAAGAACAATACCTGATGAAGATATCTTAGCAAGCATGCGGGGAGGTCTCCCAAAGGGTCACCCTGCGGCTCTTCCGGATCCTGTTAATCTGGGAAGAAGGAAGAAGAAAGAATATCAATGGAGCCTCCAGCTCCGATGGGTTAAGAGGGAAGGGACGGTAGGCCTCTGGAAAGAGGAGCGAGTCCGACGGCATCACGGTGAGTGTGGAGCTCTTGTCTTCCTCTTCCTCAACCGATAAAGCTCAGCTTCGAAAACAGAAGCAATCAATATAAAAAACATTCACTCAAACATTGAAACTAAACGGGAAGAACTTCAACAAAACTTACCGCGAGTGGAGGATAAAGAGCATGTTTAGAAGCGGCGGCAACGACCTCCACGGCAACCTCCATGGCAACAAGAGAAGCGGGGATAGAGAGAGCACCAGAGCCACTCTCCTTTTGTGAGGTCGGCAGAGGAGAAGAGCGGGCAGGAGACACAGGCTTAGCAAGATCATATGCTGACTCCGAAGCGGGAAAAACGATAGGAGGAGCAAACTGGGCGTCCACTTTAGGTTCTCCTTCGTTGGAGTTGACACGAGAGAGCAAGCCAAGAAGACGCAGGGAATGATAAGCCAGCCGTCCAACATAGATCTGACGAATAGGGGAAGTATCTCGAAAATGGTTGATCAACTCATCCCACTGGCGGTTGATCCCTGGGGGAGGAGCCATCAAGTCACGCGCAAGCGCGCCCACTCTTGAGGAACATTCTTCCAGCCGTCGACAGGAACTGGGGTAATATAAAAGAATTTTTTCCTCCAAATCTTGTGTTTGGCAGGGTATCCACCAACAATGGCACGCCTTTTGGAGCAACACTCCGACACTAACATAGCGGATGTCGAAAAGATAGTGAAAGAACCTAGCCGAAAGTTCAATCAAGGAATTAGCATAAAGAAATAAATCCTATAATCGATCTCCAAGCATTGGGGATCAATTGTGTGGGAGCCAGACGGTAACGGTAGAGCAATAACATTAAGAAAGGGAAGAACAAGAGTCCAACACTAGCAAGAAGCTTGCTGGTATAAAGGCAGAATTCACCGGCTCGTGATCAGTGAGCCCGGTCGGAGGAATCTGGCCGCCGGACGATGTACTCAGCAGGAATGCGCCTGGAGCGACGGAACTCTAGCTCGTCTGCCTCAGTGAAGGTGCTCTGATTTTCGTACACACTAGCAATGCCGCTGTGACCAGCATGAGAGGAAGAAGCTATTGATGAAATTCAAGAAAGCAAGAGGCTCAAGGAAGCAAGAAGCACGGGAAAAGAATTCGAGAGGACGAGGAAGAAGATGAATAGTCGAAGTGAAAAAGGTAACTGTAAATGGGGTGACTGCAAACTGCATTTATGATAGTGATGATGAAGATCGTAACCAATTCTCGAGGATATCTTCGGTGGTTACGCAAATTCCTGGTTATAGAAGGCATAATAGCAAACACGCTCGCCTTGACCAATAAGCATAAGATTCACATGGGAGAACGCTGCATTGGAGGGGTAACAAGAAAACTAATCGACGTCTTGCGCAGAAGAAAAAGATAAGAAAGAGGACAATGGTTCCAAATCGTCTCAGCATTGATCAGAATTAGCTCGAAAAAAATGACTCGCAATTAAAACACAGCGAAATGCTTTAAGGGGATAACACTAAATCATTTCTTTTGAAAACTGCCAAAGGCAACTTAACAGTAGTAGGAGGAGAACGCAACCACGAAAAGTATGAAGAACAGCAAGAGAACAACTTGAAGTAGGAGAACGTCACTACAAAGAACAGCCAAAAAACAGTTTAGATACTTTTAGAAAGGTCTTCCAAACTGGAGGGCTTATGATGGACTCACGATTTAACAAAGGGCAAAGTGTTATCAGGCCGTTAATTGCGACTTAATACGGTGACTCGGCATTCCTTATTTTGAGGATGCGGTTACCTAATTAGAGGCAAAGCATTTACGGTTTAGGACGGCGGATTCACGCATGTATATATACTTAGAATCTACCCTAGAAAGATAGACTTGTACTCGGCTATCTCGCCTCTGGCATAGTAACAAAGATCGTTCTCCCTCCCGTGGTCGTAGGAATTTTCGCCGACCACGTAAATTTGCGTGTTTTGTGAATGTTTTTCCTTTCATCGTAATCTTATTTCTTAATCTATCAAACCCCTAATCATCAATACCTATTAAATATCTTTATAAAATTTTAAATACAAGATAATAAATTGTGGTGTACAAGTACAAATTTTGTAATAAAAAATTTGATCTAAATAGATGTTTTGTTATGAGATTTCTAAATCTTTATTAGTGAAAAAAAAAAACCAGTGTATTTTTATTAAAAAAAGAATTGAATACAAAAGTATAAAGCACGCAAAAAAATGATTGTCATACATAGTTTTTTAAGAAAAAACTAAACGTATAGTTTTTAAACTAATTTTGTAAGTTTATTTAAAAATACGGACTCATTCAAAAAAAAAAGATTTGCAAAGCACAAATGTTTTCGAAGATTTTCTTTTGTTTTAATGATATTTTCCATCATTATTGATTGTCCAATCTTTCTGAATTATAATCCATGCATTGAGCTGATAATTTTTTTCCTAGTTTGTTTGTCATTGAATATGGCACTTCTGTATCCCTCGAGTCAAATCTCGATCTCTTGGCTTAATTATCGTGAAATGATATGTTCTACTTATTCATATTCATGAAAAATGCACTCAATTCCCCGTACATCTAAAACTTAAGAATAATTGCCTTTGACCCTACGTTTTCTTTTAAATTTCATATGTGGTATTTTATTTTTTTTCATAGACTGAACTTTTTTTTTTGGTCTTAAGCGCCGAGTTTGATTTCTATCTTATATCTTGATCAGATACTGAGCTATAATGATAGACCTTCCCAATCAGTTATTACTGGGATTCGAACTTCCGATCTACCATACATAAGTGATCTAGGAGGCAATTGGGTCAAGGTGGATTCAACAAGGGTACTTGCATTGTGTGACTTAGCCAAGCACGAGCATGGGTTGACCTAACTGGTGTGGGCGCACGGATGGGTGCGTGGAAGGCAAAGTGGCGCAGGCGTGTGTGGGCACGGGAGACCGAAGGTTCTGGCATGGGCGCGGGGTTACGGGCGCAGTAGCTGAGCAGGCAAGGCGCGTGCTAGGACGCGGGCGCGGAAGCTGAGCAGGCAGGACGCGCGCGGGGCGCGGGCACGGTCAGGCCAAGGGGCGCGGGAGCATGGCCAGGCCAAGGGGCGCGGCCAGACCAAGAGGTGCAGGCGTGGCTAGGCCAAGCGACGCCAGCAGCTGTCCAACCTTGTTGTATTCATGTTCCTTATTATGTGTATTCATTGTTGCATTGAAGTCCTTTGACCGGGTAGGCAAAGGGGCTTGGGGATGTCCAAGCAACAACATATACTAGGACGCCACGGGTTGTGTGGTACACTAGTGATTGGTGTAAGTGGTTTTTGGGAAAGCATAGTACATGGGAGTGTAGGGCAACGGCCGGCACACCCTTTCCACTTCAAACAATTCTAGTTTACTTCTTGTCTTCCACCTAGATCCTAGTATAGCATCCGAGCCCTCACGGCTTGCAACGAGGCGTGTAGAGCATTAGGATCAAGTTGGTATCAGAGCTAAGGAGCATGGAAGATCGAGGAATGGGGTCATAAGGCTTGGCACGGTAACGGCATCACATGAAGGCGAAGAGTGTTGGGTTATCGGGGTCGAAAAACACATCAGATGCACAGCGGAAATTTAAAATTTTTAATACACAAGCCCCGTGTACCCGAATACAGGATCACTTTGGTATGCTATAATAATCTAAACATTCACATCGCATGTAAACCAAGCATTATAATTAAAATTAATCTAATTAATTTTAACGCGATCCTATCATGCATCTAATCGCGGTATGAGTTTATCGAAATACCTTGGCGGATCGAACACGCCACGTAACGATCCTCGGATTCTAATGAATTGAGCTGTGAAATTATCCGGCCTCTAATGCTAGTCCACGCTGAGACGCTCGCGAAAACGAAATTCGATTTAATCAAATTAAATCGAATTTGGGCCTGATTCGGTCGGATCCAATGAGGCCCGTAACAACAGTGTTGTCTTCTTCTCCTTCACCCGCGCATGCAGCCAACGCACCTCCGATCGACTTCCGCTCCTCGCCGTCGAACCTCGCCGGCGCAATCTCTGATCTCCAGCCACTTGGCGTCTCCGCGGTCTCCTCAATCCGCCGGAACGCGTCTCGTCGCCGAGAGCTTTCACGAACTCGGCGTCGTGCAACGGTTGCACGAAGATATGAGTTGCCGTGGACCGTCGGAGCTTGGCGTCGTCGCTGTCGGTTCCAAAGATGTGGAACGTCGGAGGTTCGTCGAAGGAGGAAAGCTCGTACAGTCGGCTGAAAAAGCTTCGCCGAACGTCGAAGGTGGTCCTCAAGCCTGCAGCCGTTTCCCGCCGGCGTCGTACGTCGGAAGGAGTGGCGGTGGAGGCAGGCGGCTTTGGACGTAGAGGAGATGTGCACCGTGCTAGCGGCGTAGGGTTTCTCCTTGCTCACGCCGGCGCCGTTTTCTTCACCGAAAAACTCTGCCGAAGAAGACAACTGTACATGGCTATATATATATCCATATATTACAGAATAAATCCAAGCGTTTTCTATTTTGCAAAAACGCCCTCAAGCAATTCTGCAAAACCTTCGGTCAAGCATTTTGGACTTTGGCAAAAGCAGCCCCTCATGTACAAAATTTCGGTTTTTCGCGATCGCATCTCATTTGCGTGTGACCCATTAGGTTCAGTACCACGCCGGCAGTGAATAAATAGTTAATTCAACTAATTAACAAATCATTAATTCAACCAATTAATTATATTTATTCACATATCATGGTTAACGTCTAGCAACGTGCCACGACCACCCGTGTGGTTATATGAATTATCAGTATTCATTCACTGAAACCTTTATGTGAATAGTTTCCCATGGCCCTATAATCCTTCATGTTTCTTTTCTAAACATCCCGAATGAGCTTTTAGAGTATGGATAATCTGGTCCAAACTCTAAAATAGCTCAATCAAATGTATCTGTCTTAATAGATTTGCTCGTCTGTGACATTAAGAACATTTCTTAATTCACATCGTTACCTCGGCCAAGGATTTTTCTGAGCTAGTTCTATTTCAAAGGACACATAGGATGTTCTCCTCCTTTACAGTAGGTGACAGATTCTCTATTGGTTATCATCTATCTTTCATGTGCTATTATTTATACCCAGATGGTTCCCTTGTTACAGCTGAGCTTACTTGGAAACACACTAAAGTATAAATCATATACACATAAGATACTATGGATAATCTCAAGTCTGAGGATCAAGGCATAACTATCACACTGAAGAAATTACCATTGACAGATTTCATTGGTTTATTCTTCGAGTAAATCAGTTCAGGTGAAAACTCATTCATCCAATGAAGCAACTACACACTTGCTTCAGTGTCAACTACACGCGTAGTAATGAGATCACTACTCTTTCATCGTAGAGCAAGCAAGCTGTGTATTAGTCTTTCCGGTGACATTGAGCCCCTACTCAATGCACCTATGACTAAGAACATAAGACATTAGGTCTCATTATCATGATCAACTATCATGATCCTAATTCTGTCACCTTAGTCCATGGGGTTTATCACATACATTCATACAACATAGTAAACATGACGATGCGATAAATAAATAACCATAATCAAGTAAACTAAAAGTATTTATTACAGAAATATGTTCGCCAAAATATCTAATATTATTGGCTTTTAGGGCATTTATCCTTTCAAAGAGGACGTTCGGCGCTCGGAGGAGGAGGCGCGCGTACAAGAAGTGTCAAGCCGAGAGGAGTCGCGGGAAGATCGGATGGGCGCTTGGAGGAGCGCTTGGACCGGTTGGCGGGACTCGTGGAGAGAATGCTCGAAGTGCAAGTCCAAGGAGCTGCCATGCAATCCCGGCCTACCGTAGCGCCTATGGCGCGACCGGAGGCGGCAGCGGTCCGAGCGACCGTGGGGGAGTATGGGGAACCTTTGCAACATATGCGTGGATGTGAAGGAGGCCAAGTGTTGGAGCAGGAAGCAGCTCAGGAGGAGCCTGAGGTATCCACGGGCGCACGGTCCGAGCAAGGATGGGCGAGTGGCTTCGACCCTATTAGGGTCGATGAGAAGTTGGAGCTTCTGGTATATGACGGAGAGGTGAATGGGGAAAAGTTGGACGGGTGGATCGACCAACTGGAGTCCTATTTCTCTCTTTACGGACATGACGATGCCCAACGCATAGGTTCGCAAGACTAAAACTTGCAACCCATGCATTGGTGTGGTGGAATTCCCACCTACGGACACGGGGCACCACGGGAGTCACATGGACCGCATTCGAGGTGCTCTTAAAGGAGCAATTCTACCCGGTAGGGTATGACGAGGAGCGGTGGAGTATGTGGGTGGCTCTAGATCTTTGTGTAGAAGCGATACGGTATGAGTCAGTTTTTAGATCGGAGTACAGAAGTGATCATAACAGAAATACAATCGTACGGTAGTTCGAATATGTCAGATGCTCCTGGCTCGGCATGACCTGTGGTAGTGAGACACGGGGTGGATGACTGTGACAGGACATAATATTCTTCGCTGGGAGACAATGCATGAAGTAGTCTATCTCGGTATGCCGGATGTCGTAGGTGTGTGTATAGTTGTTCTCCCTCTATTCTTATGTGTATATGTATTGAAGTGGTATCTTTGCCTCCGTAAATGAGTAATGTGGTCCACGGCTATATTGTGAAGTGATAGTTCGGAGGACCGTACGTGGCACGCAGTGTTTAGGGTCCGTTAGACAAGGGCAGCAAGCAAGGCGCGGGAGCGGTCAAGGGCAAGGGCAAGGGCAAAGGCAAGCGAGGAGCGGCCCAAGGCAGCACAATAGAAGGAACTTCGGAGGGGTCCAAATACGAAGATATGGAGTGCGGCCACTGTAAGAAGAAGGGCCACATCAAAAGGAGCTGCTGGAAGCTACATCCAGAGCTGGCCCCTAAGAAGAAGGGTGCAGAGAAAGGCAAGGCGACGTTGGTGGCGACCGCGGATGCGGGCGTAGATGGAGCGCCGCTGGCCATGCATGAGGCGGACCCAACACTTGCGTTGATGGTGCGCGCCAAGGAAGCTAGCAAGGTGACTGTGGACGGCAAGGGCAAGGTAGTGCAAGCCAGGCCAAGTGCGGGCACAAGGGAACGTGAGGAGGTCTTCCAACTCCAGATTCAAGTGAAGCAAAGCCTGGTGGAGGCCATCATTAATCCAAGGAGCCAGAAGAACCTTATATCCGAGAGTCTGAGGCAGAAGTTGGGGTTGGTGACTACCCCGCATCCCAGTCCATATGCGTTGGGATGGCTCAAGAAGGACACGGAGCTAAAGATTATCAAGAAGTGCAAATTCAAGTTTGCGGTGACGGCCAAATACATTGACGAGGTTGAATGTGAGGTAGTACCCCTTGATATTTACCAAGTGATTTTAGGTAACCCCTATCTTTGGGATAGGGATACTGTGTATTACAGGAGGACGCAGCAGTATATGCTCGTAAAGGAGGGCAAAACATACATGCTGGAAGGAACCTCGGACACGGAGGCAACGCAGTTGGCCATGGCGCAGGCCAAGCGCATGGTGAACGCAAACGGGCGCATGTTGATGCTGGTGGTGCGGGAGGCTCGGCCAGAGCTAATGCCACAGGAGGTTGTCTTAGGGCATCTCACCAAGAAGCAAAGGCAAGAAGTTGTAGCACTCATGAGGAGGCATGCGGTGCTGTTCACCGAGCCAAGTGGACTCCCTCCACGCCGAGAGGTGGAACACACCGTGACATTGGTTGAAGGCACGCCATTGCCAAATGCGTGCCTTTACCGTCACTCATTATTGGTGAATGAAGAAATCAAGCGCCAAGTGCAAGGGCTCATGGAGCAAGGAGTAATCAAGCCAAGTAGCTCGCCTTGCGGCTCACCCATAGTGATGGTGCCGAAGAAGGACGGGGGATGGAGGATATGCGTGGACTACCGAGCCTTGAACAAGATCACGGTGAAGAGTAGGTATCCACTAGCCAAAGATAGAGGACTTGATAGAACCAGCTCCAACCCGCCAAATACTTCACCAAATTGGACCTCAAGTCAGGATACCAATCAAGTTAGGGTGGCCGAGGAGGATACGTGGAAGACGGCGTTCAAAACCAAGCAAGGGCTCTTCGAGTGGTTGGTGATGCCCTTTGGGTTGTGTAATGCCCCGGCCACGTTCATGCGGTTGATGAACGATGTTCTCAGGCCGTATATTGATAACTTTGTTATTGTTTACTTGGATGTTATTCTTGTGTTTAGCCAGTATTGGACTAACCACTTGGATCATTTGGGCAAGGTTTTTGCCACGCTTGAGGAGCATGGCCTCAAGTTGAACATGAAGAAGTGCGAGGTGGGGCGGCTCAACCTCGTGTACTTGGGATTTGTAGTGGGAGGAGGCGAGCTCAATATTGACCCCAGCAAGGTGCGGCTATCCTAGACTGGCCAAGGCCGATGAATGTGACGGAGGTGCGGAGCTTCGTTGGGGCATGCCAATACGTCTGCAAGTTCATCCGCCATTTTTCACAAATTGTGGCCCCACTGCATGGACTGACCAAGGGGAGCGCCAAGTTCGTATGGACGGACGAGCATGAGGTGATGTTCAAGCTATTGAAGAAAAAGATCACTACGGCTCTGGTGCTAGCACTACCGAACCTCCAACGGCAATTTGAGTTGGAATGCGAGGTGGGGCGGCAATGGGTGTGGTCTTGTTTCAAGATTGGAGGCCAGTGGCATACCATAGTGAGATGTGTCAAGGCGCGAAACAAAATTACCCTACCTATGACAAGGAGATGTATGCCTTGCACCAAGCGGTGAAGCATTGGAGGCATTATATTCTAGGGAAGGAGACAGTGTTGCATACGGATCATCGACCGTTGCAATACTTGAAAACACAGTCTAAGCTACAGCAAGCTCGGCATATGAAGTGGATGGCATATTTGCAACAATTCAACCTTGTGATTAAGTACAAGAAGGGGATGACGAACAAATTGGCTGACATGCTATCACGGCCGCCAATGACGGGTGCGTCGGCGCCTTTGTGCGGGGTGGTAATGCAGGTGCTTCCTATGCCTCATGAGGATTATGGGCCGCTGTATGTAACATATGAGGATTACAAGGGCTGGATGAGCCAAGGCGAGGCGGGCGCGGATGGCAACTCGGGCGTGGGTGCGGGAGCAGGGGGCTTGGGCGCGGGCGCAGCGGGCGCTGGATTCTCGGGCGCAGGTGTTGACGACCTTCCTCCGGATGGGGGAAAGAAAGTTTGGAGTCGCCACCTAATTTTTATGGAAAATTAGGAAACCGGGATAAGGCACGTTGAGATTCTTGGGTTCGTTGTCGGTTACGTGTGGGGAAGACAGAACACCCCCACAGCGCCCCTCCGAAGAGGGTACTCTCAATTAAACGGCTTATATTTTTTTAAATTGGGATTCATCATTTTTATTTATGATATTTATATGTTATCGACTGCGCGTGAGGTTTTGGCTTTCTTCTTAATTTTGACGTGTGAAAATATATTTTTTCCGAGATATAGAGTTCGGAATAAACCACCTCATTCTAATCTCAATTTATTTATTATTTTTTGGATAAGGGAAAGAGATCGGTTAACCGTCTCAAATCTAACCCAAAAGGAATTTTATAAAGATTTTATATTTCAATTTTTATGCTTTTTAAAAAATTTTATTAAGGTATAGATGATCGGATTAACCGCCTCAACTCTAACCTTTTTTTTTTAAATGTTTAAGATTTAATAATTTTTTTATAATTTTAAATAATTTAAAAAGGTGTAGAGATCGGTTAACCGCCTCCTCTAACCTTAATTTTTAAAAGATTTTAAGATTTATCTTTTTTTATTATGTTTTTATTTTTAAATAATTTAATCAAGGTGTAGAATCGGTTAACCGCCTCACTCTAACCCTATTTTAAAAAGATTTTATGATGTTTTTTATGTTTTGAGCCATCTTTATTGTCGAAACCATGAATTAGATAGCTTAAATCCAAATAAAAGTGATCAAAATTGATTAAAAATATATTTAGGCAACTAAATAGGTTCTAGGTCAAAATGGCTAAGGGCAGGATTAAAATGGCTCGACAGAAATTGAAAATCGGCTCGTCAAATTCGATTTGGGCTCGACCGGATTAAAATTGGCTCAGTCTAATTAAAATTGGGCTCGGTCGGTTTGAAACTAACCGAGCCCGAGCTCGGTCGGATGGGCGCAGGCTAAACCCGCGCCCAAGTTGATTTTTATTTAAAAAGACGACCGGCTCAGCCGGTCGTCTTCTCCAAAAAAAAAAAAAAAAAGGAAAAGCAAGCAGCGCGAGCTCGAGGCCGACACCAATGGCCGGCGGTGTTTCGCCGCCGATCATCGTAATCCATATACGTACCCCTATGTTTTCGATGGTTCCGGATTCAATGGCGGTGTCAAAATTTAGTTTCGACGACTCTATCACAAGTTATAGTCATTTAAAGTTTCGGTAAAAAATAAAAATTTCGAATTCCGCCGCCGTAGGCGCCGCCACGGCGGCGTTTCATGATGTCCTACGAACTCAGAAATATAGTTGTTCTGTCTTGTAAAGATGCCTACCTTAGCTCCCGAGCTCGGCCGGCGGTAACGAAAAATTTTGACGTTTTTCGGCGATCCGACGCTATCTTCTTCCGTGCAAGTGCTCGATGATGTTCTCTTCGACTTCTCCTTCGATCTCCCGAGCTTCAAAGTCAGTGGTTCCACACGATTTGCGAATTCGTATTTTTTTTTTTTTTTTTTTCTTCTTCCCGTCGGTTCCTCCCCCTGTTTCCGATCGCCGCCCGTCCCCTATATATAGCCGCCACGCCGCGTACGAGGCGCTGACGACGTGGTGAGCTCCTGACCGCTTCATCCAGGAGTTGAACGGCAATCGCGGGCGCGGCGGCGGCAGCGGCGACCTATTCTTGGATGATTTTTCGATATTAACGTATATAATCCACTTATTTTCGTAATTACAAAAACGGCCTTAACAGATTTTGCAATAGCTTGGGCCCCTATCTGGTATTTTGGCAAAAATGGCCCCTCTCATATAAAATTTTGATTTTTACGAAAAATTCTCGTTCGTACGCGGCCTCGTTAGAATTCTAAATAATCATATATGTCCATATAGTCTCAAATTAAGCTAAAAATAAATTTAATCATGTAAATTAAGATTTTAAGCTTAATCGAGTTTAATCAAATAAAATCGGGACGAACCCGGGCAAAATGGGGTGTCTACAGTTGCCCCTCTTTGTTCGATCCTTCGGAGAAGGATTGGACATAGATAAGGAGATACCACATTTTGTCTGGAGAGAGAGAACTTGAGTATCGTATCTTATTTCCAGAATTACAGTCAAAATGTCAAAATGAGATCAGTCGTCTCACAGTGCAACACAGTCGGCTTATGATAAAATTGAAATGAGATCAGAAATCTCGATATAAAGCACAGTCGGCTAAAAGTTATATTTAAAAATAAGATCAGTCGTCTCAATGTAAAGCATAGTTGGCTAAAAGATATATTAAAAGTGAGATCAGTCGTCTCGATGAAAAGCACAGTCGGCTAAAAGATAGATTTAAAAATGAGATCAGTCGTCTCGTGATGGAATACAGTCGGTTCAAGGTAAAAACTTGAAATTGAGATAGGTCGTCTCATGATGGATCACAGTCGGTTCAAAACTCAAGGTAAAATTTGAAAAATAAAACAGTCGTCTCGTGATAGAACACAGTCGGCTCAAGGTAAAATATGAAAAATGAGACAGTCGTCTCGTGATAGAGTACGGTCGGCTCAAGAAAAAGAAAAAAAAAATTGAAGAATGAGACAGTCGTCTCGTGATAGAGCACAGTCGGCTCAAGGTAAAATATGAAAAATGAGACAGTCGTCTCGTGATAGAGTACGGTCGGCTCAAGAAAAAGAAAAAAAAATTGAAGAATGAGACAGTCGTCTCGTGATAGAGCACAGTCGGCTCAAGGTAAAATATGAAAAATGAGACAGTCGTCTCGTGATAGAGTACGGTCGGCTAAAAAAAAGAAAAAAAAATTGAAGAATGAGACAGTCGTCTCGTGATAGAGCACGGTCGGCTCAAGAAAAATTTGAAGAATGAGACAGTCGTCTCGTGATAGAGCACAGTCGGCTCAAGGAAAAATTTGAAGAATGAGACAGTCGTCTCGTGAAATAGCACAGTCGGCTCAAAGATAGATTTAAAAATTAGATCAATCGTCTCGTGATGGAACACAGTCAGTTCAAGGTAAAATTTGAAAAATGAGACAGTCGTCTCGTGATACAGCACAGTCAGCTCAAGGTAAAATATGAAAAATGAGACAGTCGTCTCGTGATAGAGCACAGTCGACTCAAGGTAATGTTTGAAAAATGAGACAGCCGTCTCGTGTAAAAGATGTTTATGAGAACTACGTCTCAAAAAGGTTTTAAGAGAACTACGTCTCAAAAATATTTTTTGAGGAGAACTGCGTCTCGTGAGAAAGATTTTTATGAGAATTACATCTCAAAAAGATTTTATAATGAGAACTACGTCTCAAAAAGATTTTATGATGAGAACTACGTCTCATGAGAAAGATTTGTATGAGAACTACGTCTCAAAAAGATTTTATGACGAGAAATGCGTCTCGTGATAAAGATTTTTATTAGGACTACGCCTCAAAAGATTTTATGATAAGAACTACGTCTCGAAAAGATTTTATAACGAGAACTGCGTCTCGTAATGAAGATTTGTATGAGAACTACATCTCAAAAAATTTTATGTCAAATTTGTGATTATTATTTTTTAAAAAAAAAATGATTTGTTGAACCAAGTGAGAAAATTTTATTTTGCTAGAAGTAGATGTTTGCTGTTAAAAATTTTATACAAAAAGCAATGATGATTATGTAGCGATAAAAATCGAAAAATTGTCAAAATTTTTGCAACAAGAAATTTTATGCTGTGGGTGTTCGGTCATCCCGACTATTCAAAAAGTCA